>JAIPRM010013740.1:0-11205 GCA_025469315.1 Stegophylla sp. TES_Ste_2020
AAAAGTTATTGATCGAAACTTTTGGACAAGTATTTCTATACGAAAAAGTGTTAACAGAAAAAAAATAAACATCATTGTAAAAACACTAGCTTCTTCACTTTGTTCAGAATCTAAAAAACAGAACTAAATATTATTTTGTTCATTTAAACGCATTAAACACACAAAATTGTAAAAAAACAAGTTAAAAACGTGGAAAAATTTCAAAAAAATTGTAAAAAACGTTAAAAATGGAAAAAAATTGCATTATAAAATTAAATGAGCAGAATATTTTTAGTATATATCGGCTATATATTTAATAAGATCTGATTTATCTTTATAGTAAAAGAAAGTTGCGATATAAATTAAATCTGGTCTTTAGTTTTGACAAACATAAATAATACGGTGAACCTATTTTTGATTTAAATATACTCTACTTAATTTAGAACTGAAGATTTTTATTTATTTAGAATTTATATGCTGAACGATTTGAAGTACCTTATGTTTTTACAATGATGTTTATTACTATTTTTTTCTTCCTCTGTAAACACTTTTTCGTATAGAAATACTTATCCAAAAGTTTCGATCAGTAACTTTATAAATCCAAAATCAAACCCAAATGATACTTTTGAAAGGTAATTTTTCAAATTTCTCAATGCTTTATTTTAAAACGCAGAAAATCTGTAAAAATTAACAAAATAAGGCTAAATATGCTATTACCGGATTTTCGGTAAAATTTAGAATTACTTTTTAACATAACTTCTAAAATAATACATTTAGGTACTTGAAACTTTTACCAACTACTAAAAATGGTCACAAAAATGTCTTACAAAAATTTCAAAAAGATCTAGTTAATTTTGAGCTTAGTACAGCATTTTGAAAATATCGGAAATTTCTCATTTTTTGTTAGTTTTTATGTTATAAAAATTTTGATTTTTGATATTAAGACTTGAAAATGTAATATGATCTCAGTGATATATATATATATACATATATATAATATGTCTGTCTATTTGACCTGAAAAAATCTCGAAAATCGTTAGTCACTTTTTTTCTCTATAACTATTTGAAGTTAGAATTTCGACGAAATTCGTTAGTTTTACATAAAATTACACACTTTAACTTACATAAAAGAAAATTGGCCACGTCGATTTTTTTAAAACTTTATGGCAAGATAGAGCATTTCATTGCAAATATATTGGTGTTATAACATTTTGAGTGAACATAGAATTAAACATTTTACAAGGTTTTGACTAAAAAAAATCTAAGAAAGTACAGTCGAAGTTTCAAATAAAAAACGGCATAAGTAGAATTTTTGTAAATTCGTTTATTTTATTTTAACATAACTTTCAAAATAATTGAGCTAGAAAGTTGAAACTTTTATCAACTACAAAAAAATGTCACGCTCACACTTCATAAAAATTTCAAAACTATTTGACCAATTTTGAGGTAAGTACAGCGTTTTGAAAATTTCTGAAATTTCTTGATTTTTGTTAGTTTTTTAGTAACAAAATTTTAATGTATCTATGGATATTTACAGCCGAAAATTTAATACAAAAATATTTATATGTATTTCTAACGGTGCTGATAAAATATCGGAAATCGTACTTAAGTCAATTTTTTCTTTTATAACAGTTTCAATTAAACATTTCGACGGAATTCATTAGCTTTACCTAAAATTATAAACTTCAACGCATAAAAAAAAATAAAAAAAATGGTTCGACCAATCTTTACGAATCTTGGTATATAGATAGAGAATTACAAGGTGAATATTTTGGTGTAATAAGTATACATGCTGACTCTAACTTGGCAAGCCTTTTTGTATAGAAATATTTGTTCTAAAGTTTCGATCAGACAGAACTTATCAAGAACGCCTACATATGTTAGAAACTTCATCCTACTTAATTGCATTCAAATTTCAACCACTTCAAACTGTTATACGCCCACAATGCAAGCTCATGTTCTACAAAAATATTTCATCCAGACATTTTTACATTAAAGAGTTCTGCAGCCATCATTAACTAATTCAACTACTCGACACTCAAAATATATTTCTGGTAAACCCACTTTGGGTGGGCAACAACAAAATAATTCCAATAAGCAATCAAAACCGTTAAAAAATTTAAGAAACATAATGTATTCACCAAAACGGTCTCCTTTAAAAGAAGCTTGGCCTGATATCGCTTATAGATTTTACAGTCACACGATACGCAATACAATTTTTATCAACAAATTTTGGATTACAATTTGCTTCAATATGGTATTTTTAAAAAGTTTTATTCGAAATTTTCAATATTTTTTCCAAAATTTGGGAAAAAATATACAATATTTCAAAAGTACCTTTAAAACTTTTTCAAGTCCAAGCTTTATGAAAATTGAATTAAAGATATACTCAAAAACCAAAAATGTTTTGATGCGTGAATAATACTTATGGTTTGAAGTATTATTTTTTTATTTGTTTAATTTATATTGTTTCATCTGTGAGCTAATTGTTGCTTGGATTTATGCTTATGATTAAACACATCGCTCGCTTGAAAATAAAAAATAAAAATTCCGTTTAAATAATGGTCTGAAGCACGTTTTCCACTCGGGCGGAACTGCGTTTACAAAATACCGGAAAAAAAAAAAAAAATAATATGACAACACGTCAAAATCCCAGCTTTAGTGATCACGCTGTATATATAATAATATGTGATGCCGTGTATATAAACGGACAACGACGGGGGGAAGATGAAGCTCGAGCGTCTTCGTGCGATGTTATTATATTTTCGTTTTCGAGCGGAGCATCATCGGCCGTCCAAATCGGAGCACGTATTTATATTCGATTTATTTGCCCGTCGACCCCACGATAAGACGGCTTCTGAGTGTATAATATATATACTTACAGACACGCATATATTATTATACATCATATGCGCCTATGACGATAATAATATATTTCCCAGAATGACGAGGGCACAGTGAGGGGGGGGGATGCACAGCATCCGGTCCTTCGCCAAAAGTGTAATTTAATATCAGCAATAATACAACGATATTACATGCGAAAACGGATCGTCGTCAACGCCACCACCGCCGCTCGATTACTAATATTTTGGAAATCTTACCTTCTACTCTCATCCGGATTCTCAGCCTATACCAAAATGGCACAAATAAAGATTTTGAGAACCCGCAAAAAAATCGAGAAAACTCAAATCGTTTGATAAAAAAAATACACGAAAACAAAAACTCTTCAAGAAATCGATTTTAATTTTCAATTATTGACCCACAAAAGTATTCGAGGCATAAGTAATTTTTAACTTTTCTCGAGATACTCGAAAAAATTCTTAAATTATTCATTGTTAACTTTCTTAATATTTTCTGAAAATAAGTGTTTTACTTATAAGTTTATACGTAATTTGAACTCATTATTACTATTTTTTAAATTTTATCATGGCTAAATTAATTATTATAGTGCTATACTGTTCGATATTTCTTTCAGGCTCATAGACTTTTGCCTTCTACGAGCAACGAATTTGTGCCATCCTTATTATCCAATATACAATCTCCATTTTTTAGATTCTGAATGGAGTGGAGAAGCTAGTATTTTAACAGTAGTGATTATATTTTTTCATTATTATTTTTTTTCTTTAAATATTTTTTCATGTGCAAATACTTATCCAGAAGTTTTACCCAGTAACAATTCACCTTTGGATAATGGTATATCAGAGAGTTAATATTTCAAAATTCTCAACATTTTTCTCAAAAATTGAGGAAAACTACACAATATATGGTGAAAAAGAATTTAGAAACTATCTATTTTTAATCCAAGCTCTATGAAAATTTAAATGTAAATAGACAATAGTATGGAAAATATTTTAATAGAAGAAAATTTTTAAAATGTGAAAAAAAAACTATTTGTATGCTTTTTTCTGACGCTTTCTTTTATTTGCTTTTAGTTAATAATAGGATATAAAACTGCAGGCTCAGTACATTTCACCTTTTTTTCTATATATATATATATATACTTCTATATATATTACTATATATAATATCATTGTATATATATATATATATATATTGTGTGTATATATAATTTTATGTCTATATTAATAAACTTTATATTTTTAGTTGTTAAAACTGACTTATTTGAACTGGAGCTCCACTCAGAATCGTTTTATTGAAGATATAATTTAATATTTTATTTATTTTTTTTAATTTCACACACCCATCAAATCTCACTCGATGAGCAAAAAACACCCATGGTGCAAAGTATGTCTGTATTTTTTTTTCTTATAAAAATATATAAAATATAAATGTAAGAAACGGTTCACATTTATCTGTATAGAAATAATTTTGATAAAAAAATAACATGTTAATTAAGAATAACAATTACTAATAGTGATTCAGATTATAACTATATTCTAACTATAATTCAATAGGTAAATACTTGAGAGAGATAGATAGAGAGAGAGAGAGAGAGAGAGAGAGAGAGAGAGAACTCTCCTTTACACGAGGACAGATTTAATTGATTCTAACGAATCTAATGGAAAATAAAGTTATAATTTATAACATGTAGTCAATTAAACAACAAACTATTAAAAAATGCCTCAACACCAGATTGCGTGCATCAGATAACAACTGTGATATCGAGAGTACTCACTTTGTGTCAGGACGTACATATTTTTATGTTCTGGTGTAAGGAAAGATCATTTGGGCGAATAAAATATTCTAATTTCTACATAATACATGTTTTAAAATAATTTATATAGGTGATCACAATACTTCTCGACAATTTCCTTTCCCTATTTCCGAGTTCAAGAATTAGTGACCGTAAATCACGTCTTATTCGTTCATCATTATTCATGATTAATGCAATTCAATTATAATTATCATATTTAAAATTTGTAATTGTAATAATACGAAAACAATATTATTAAAAATTGTCTGTTTTCCTTGATGGCGAAAGCGAATTTCGATTAAATATTTCAGTCAATTGTTTTTTCCTGACCTTATAGATGATTATCCCAAACTGGTTAGTAATTTTTCATTTTGTCTACACTAAAGTTGAAATACCTGCTGAATTTTGGTCAAATGCCTGAAACTGTCAATCATATGCCGTGCATACGCTTCGCCTGGGGACTAACGGAGCACGACGTTAAACACGAAAAAGCGAACTTCTCGGAAATCCACAGGCTCTAATTTCGTTCACTCTAAAGTGCAAGCCAACACCAAGCAAACTTTATCCACTGATCTTAACCGTCAGGGAACATATCGTTTCCACCGATTTATTAATAATTTTGCCAGCTATTGACAACCATTTATAAAATTACAATTCAGTCATTCTTTAGATTTTATGTTTTGGGAAGTCCGGAGAGTGATTGCAGTATAATATTATTGTAAGCTCAATTAGTGTCATTTGTGAAATGTACCTAATTAAAAAAATATATAAATATTATAATAAACTAAATTATTATGATTTATGATCATTTAATTTCGAGTGACCACGAACAAGATCTAATTCTTTATAATAATTTTTAAATTTTTTAATTCAGAACGAAGTGAAAAAGAAAGTGTTTCTACAATGATATTTATATTTTTTCTCTTTTTTTTTTTTGAATTTTTTCTCTGTAAACCCATTTTTCGAATGCATCTACCTGTCCAAAAGTCTCGATCAATAACTTTTTGCAACTGGATTTGCCTCTAGTTGGTATATTAGCGAAGTTATTTTTTGAATTTCTCAAATCTTCAATTTTTTTTTGGAAAAAATGATGCAACATTTGACAAAAATGACCCGGAAACCATCATTTTTTGACTTAATGAAAATTTAAACGTGGATAAACAATAGATTAGATTAATCTTAGTAATGATAGGAAATATTAATGATTTATTTTGAGTGATTATCGTGAGTAATGATTTTATTTAAAACGGAAAGTTTTCCAATATTTAAAGATGATTTAGATGAACTACATCATTACTCGGGTTGATATAAATATTTAGAAAAGTTCACATATATAGGATTATTATTATTTATAAATTTATAATTTATAATCATCAAAAATCATGAAGATATTAATTTAAAAGTTTATTACTAAATTCTATTAGTTCTAGTTACTGAAATTTCTATAAATTTGAATATTTTAAATAGGTATCCCGAATTAATACCGAGTTAAGAATTATTTTTTTCCGATTACCATCCCGAGTCTTTAATTTTGCTTCTCGCTCACCCTTCAAATAAACCAAATCAACACGTGGGCATGCCAACGACGGAAGTGACCGCACGCCCGGAAGACAGGCTGAAGTCATTCTCCCGTATTAACCACGATGGTTCATCGACAATTTTGCCCAGGAGCGACCACACCAGGAAATCAAACGACAAACGCATTATCGAGAAACAAGTCGTGATCATACCTGCCACAGCATTTTTTCCACGCAATAGTTTTCTTTAAAATATTTTAACAATCAAGTTTCAAATGTAATTTATTGTTAAATTACCCGATAAAATGATTTATTTGAAATTCATAAAAAAAAAAAAAAAAAAATGTATCCATTTAAACAAATGAGCGTAATAGTACAAAAAATATTTGTAGTATGCTTTAATTGGAATTCGATAATTTAAGGCAGTGTTTCCCAAAGTGAGCAATATCACCTCATTGGGGCAGTGGAGTATTTAGATTTTTTGCGCCTGTGGGCCAACTTAATTTGATGCAACCCCCCCTCACCAGAGAAACTAAGGAACTAACTATAATTGGTCAGGACTTTTCTTTTAAAAATGTTGTATACACATTTTTCAAATTTGATATTAAATCTTCAAAATAGACATGTTACGTCAAAAATTGATAAACAAGTTGTCATTGTCAGATAAGTTAGCATTTTGAACAATGTTCGGGAATTATTGATGCCTCCCATCCTTTTTATTTACGAGTACAATACATTTAGTTTTTTATATAATAATTATGATGTATCAGAGTGTAAATTTATAATCAAATTAATTTAAAAATACTCATAAAAATAAAATACCATATTTTTTTTCATATTTAGTGTTTACTTAATATGTATATTTTTGACTTTTTTAAGGAATACTTTCAATTTGTGTTGTGCATATTTTGCTAATTTTACTTCTCATAACGTCTCTATCTAACTTAGCCTAAGTCTTAAATATTATATTATTATAAATATTCAAGTAGTTTCGAATTTCAATAGAAATAGAAATATATAACACAATTGTGAAGTATATTCTTATACTCTTGTAACTTTTTTCAATACGATTCCTATTTGTATATATAAAGAATTTATTAAAATACATTCACCAAAAAACTCTTAATTCTTCAAAAAAAAAAAAAGCCGCCTCTCCTAAAAAAGCCGCCCTAGGCTCCAGCCTACATAGTCTGCCCCTAAATATGCCAATGCCTCGAGGGCGTTAGAACTACCCGAGGGTGGCATTGAGGTTATAATCTGAATTGAGGCAGCGACTGTTTCAATGTGAATTTTCATTCTGCAGTCACATCATCGTAATGTATGAATATTATTATATACATAATAATATGTGGGTAATTCATTTAATTTGTCATTACATACTTATAAATAGGTACTCATACTTAATAATAAATACACATTTCATATGATTTATTACTCTATTCGACCGGAATCATGGTATTGATGCTGATAGCTTTGTTTGGCTTTGAAAATATATGGACCAAAAATAGGCAATTAAAAAAAAAAAAAACTAATTCGAGGTGGGCGGTGGGAGATTTTAAAATGCCATAAGGGGCGTTGCGTAAAAAAGTTTGGGAAACACTGATTTTTTATGTATGCAGAGAATAATCATTTTCTTACTGTGATATGTTCTACATTCATTAAAGTATCTCAATAAGAGAGTTTCTGTTACAAATGTGGTTGTAAAACTAAAAACCATCACTGTTATAACTGTATGTTTGATAATGATGAAAAAAAAAAATTGAAGTTTCTTATATTCTCAAATATATACATTCAATGAATGTAAATGTTTTTGAAAATTTTATCAGCGCTGTTGAATAGACTATAGCATAGGTAATCATTCTGTAAAAATGTTTATATGATTAGTTTTTAGGATCGTTATTTTTGGTTTATTAATAAATTAATAAAATTAATTTTGGAACACTATTTTACACATAGAGGTATTATGTTGTTATAAAAATTCATAAAACTTTTGAAAACAATGAGTTTGAAGTGCGGTCTTAATGACTTTTTATAATATAATATACCATGCAGATTCTATATGATCTTCAGAACGATCGAATGAGAATTTATTCAATAATAAGTTTTAAAGGGTGCAACTTTTTTCATATAACTTTAGTCTATAATATTTCAAGAAATTTTTCCTACATACATATGCATAACATGTATGTGTGTGTGTGTGTGTGTGTGTGTGTGTGTGCGTGTGTGTGGACCAAAGTATTGAAAAGTTTAAAGTCGAATATGATTTATGGGTAAAATATTTGCCACAGAATCAAATTCTATGGAAATGCATAACTTAATTAATAGCCTGTACGTGCGTAGTTTGTAAAACTAGGAGAAGTGTAAAAGAAAATTATAGTTTTCTGTGCTACAGTTGAAAGGAGTTTATCAACGACGAGGGGCAACAAAACCAACCACAGATAAACATATAACTCAAAAACGATAATAATAATATACAACCTGAGAGTATTCGATCAATCGAAAAATTAGAAACCCGACGAGTACTAAAATAGCGATTTCAGACGAAAATCTAAATAATATTTATATAAATTTAGTTGAAAAGGTAATATTTTTCATAATATAAACAAGTGGAAGAAAAATCCTTTTGTGTTCGCAGTTTGAATTTTATTGTATCACCTGAATTATTAATTTTTAAGGTTAAATCTGTTAGCCTATATAAAAAAAAAAACCCCCCTTAGATCCGTGCCTGGTGTGCAGAGAAAGAGAAACTGTAATTTTCTCGTTCCACTGACGAAAAAATTCGCACCGCCATTGGCTGCACACGAACATATAAGCCGCATCCCACCCTTCTCCTCATCCCTGTAAACGCGTATACACTTCGACGCAAAACCCGTTTGTACCACGGGGACGAAAAACCGCCAAAACCGCGTAGTGTAATAATTACGAAATTTATTATATTATTTTATCATTATTACTATTAATAATTAATAATTATAACACTGCGAACCAGGGCCGTAGCTAGGCCCTGGAAAAAGGGCATTTGCCAGGGGCGCAATTATACGAAAGGTGCAATTTCATCGAGTGGCAAAAAAATAAAAAGTTTTTTTAGTCTGTTATTATTATTTAATTATAATACATAATAAAGTAATTTTTATAATAATAAAAGATATTTAGGTATATAATAAAATAAATATATACTTGTGCTATAATCAACAGAACGGTTTTTTTTTTTTTTTTTAATAATGATCTTAACAGTTAAAAAAATGGAAGAGGGGGGGGCAAAAATTTGGTTTTCTGCCAGGGGCGCTACTGATTCTTTCTACGGCCCTGCTGCGAACCCACAAGACCGTGAACACGACGACGTGATAACACAGAATCGTTATTATAAAATTCCGTCTGCGTCGTACGGATTTTATTTTAATCATATAATACACATGCATATATTTTATATTATAATACTCGACTGCAGTTTAATCACGTTAAAATGTTAAACTATTTACGTTATTCATTTTCACGTGAACCAGCTTTTTCAAAGGCACCGTCGCAACAGCAGAACGTTCCCTCTACGTTCGCCGCACACGTTGTACGTGTTGTTGTACACGTTGTACATACAATATTATAATATTGAATAAACGATTGCTACGTTTTATGCGCGTGACTGGGAGGAAATATGCCAGTAATATTATCATTAAATGTCATATTTTAATATTATTTTTCATTCTCGCCGGATAACGAGGAAAAAGAAAACGATTTCTAAGATTGAAACGTATTTTATTTAATTAAGTCTCGGAACTTGATGATTTCAGAATTCAATATAAATATTCTCAAAACAATTTTAAAATGACTTACGTTTTTTTTGTTTTTGTTTTTTTTTTTTTTAATACATTCATACTATACCATATTACATAGTTAATAATTATATAGAATTTTATTGGATTTATATCCAATATTTATATTATATTATATTTATATCCAATATGCATATAAGTGATAACCGATAATTATTTTTCAAATAATCATCACACCTACCTAGCTATTTTAAATAAATTCATGCTATGCGTTTGCACACCCTGGGGGATCTCACATATAAAGCTGATGAAAATATCCGTTACGAAATGGAATTTATATACTATACACACAAGAGACGGATTGTGATAACATGTTCATCAATAATCGTCACCTTTTTTGAGAATTATTTCGTTATGGTATTAAATTGGAGCTCGGAACGGGGTTTTCGAAAACCCGATTAAAATCCTGGATTTTTTGTGTTCTTTCAACGAAATCCAAAGTATCTGACACGAAAAATATCCATGGCGCGAAGTATGTCCGTCTTTCTTATCTATACTTTACTTTGCTCTAATCTACTCTACTCTAATTTACTTCACTATGCTTTAATTTACTATATATATATTTATCTAATAAATAAAGAAAAGAAAAAAAAAATTAGAAAAACAATTGTTAGAAAAATTTCCAATTTTTTTTTTCACATTTTCAAAATTTTCTTGCGCCAAAATATTTCTCATATTATTTTCTACTTATGTTTAAATTTTCCTAAAATTTGGATCACAACATAATGGTCTTTTTTTTTTTAATTTTGGGTTGTTTTTCCAATCCGAAATATTGATAAATTAATAAATTTAAAAAATGATCTCCCTAAAGTACAATATAGCGGTAGATTCGGTTTCAAAAAGTTGCTGATCGAGACTTTTGGACAAGTATTTCTATACAAAAAAGTGTTACAAGGAAAAAAAATAAAGATAAGATAAAAATAAAGAGAAATTGTTGTCAAAAACAATAGCTTCTTCACTTTTTTAGATTGTAATAAATAAATAAAACAATTCAATCATATTTTTTCAAGTGAGGTAATATTATTGTTTCCTGTTTTTACTCATTCGATTGTTGATACTGTAATCTATCATGACAGTGAAATAATTGACAATTGTATCCGGTGGCAACCGTCGAGTGGAAAAATGTCCATAAAACGATTGTATGAATGTCAAAGAGCATTTTTTTTTTTTTTTTTTTTTTTTTTAATTAAATTTCTGAATTTTTTTTTAACTAAAATAAATATATTGT
>JAIPRM010013741.1:0-11204 GCA_025469315.1 Stegophylla sp. TES_Ste_2020
TGGAATCATTAATGATAATATCATGTGAAAAAGATATACTTGTTGATTATGATAATGTGGTTACTATATTTTCGTCTTATAGCCCAGTGCTTCGTAAGTTATTAATTTGAATAATTAATTTATATACAAAATTTCATTTTATGTATTTTGTTTTTTGTTTTTATTAAAATAATATTTATTTGTTTCTAATAACATGTGATAAATGTATAATAAAAGTAAAGTTCTTGTGAAATTCTTTAAGCAATAACATATATTTCATTAGTAAGAGTATGAAAAATTTTCATGGGTGGGTGGTACATGTTTTTTTGTCTGGACACCCTATTTTAAATTGGGTTCGGCGCCACTGATCACTGTAATAATATAAGGTATCCATATCTACCACAATTAACCATGATTATGCCCAACCGTTGAATGATAACCTCTACAAAAATATTAATATTAATTAATTCCATATTAAATAATACAGATGTAAATAGATGGTTCCCGTTCATACAGAACACATCAAATCCAAATTGATAGTATTATATTAAATATATAAATTTTATAAACACCAGTGGAAAATACAAAATATTTTATGATATCAAGTTTTTTTTAATTTCAAAATATTTTCGCTATGATTCCGACTATTCAACTATTGATCAAAAAAAAATATCTGAGAAATATCTGTAATTGTACAGTTGACCAATTGGTGACTACGATGGAATATTTTTGCAGTGACACAAGGCGGGATGGATGTCCGCTTAAGCCAAAGAATAATATGAAACTCAGTCCTTATTATTACCAAAATTTTTTTACTATACGTATATAATTTTTTGTACACTAAAACAACACAGAGACAGTGACACCTCCCCTTCTTAATTCAGCCATATCATGAAAACCCCTTTTCGGTCATATAAAATCTTTTATTTATTTATTTTTTTTTTTTTTCTGTTAACAAATAGTTAACCAACTTATGTGAGAAAATAAAAAAAGGGAAATTTATTTATTACTCATATTTTTATTATTTTCTTTGATGCCTAGTAACTTAATTTTTAATTTATGTATTTAACAAATATACAGGACATGTTTTTATTTTAAAATTAATTAATCAAAACATTGAGACTCTATATTATTATTTTTACCGAAATTTTCTTCTGGGGTAACATTTTTATACCACTGTAATCATAGAAAAAATTAATTAACTTTGCCAGGTCTATTTTGTAACTACTTAGCTATTATGAGATGGATAAGGAATGAAAAAGGGGAGATTACACATGATTAATTTAACTTAAAAATTTATTTTTATATTTAGGAGTAATAACGTTTAACTTCTAATACCATGATTTTTACCAAAGTAATGACACTACTCAAATCTGTATTGTACAGTTCCAATTTCAGATTACATACTTTATATCGGGGCTCACTAAAAAACAAGGCCTGATATGAATCTACCTATATTATTTCAAAATAAATATATGTCAAAAAATAAAATGGTCATACCGTATGTGTCACAAACTCACAATTAGTACATAATATAATCAATTGGCTTTTTCACACTTTGTGAAATACTAAAATATTTCATGAAATGGTTTCATGTAAAAACAATTTCAATAGCACCAAATATTATGCTAAGGATAAAGTAAATTATTACGGCCAAAAAATGATATAAGACGTATATAACAGTACATTTCAAATATTCTCGTTTTTGTTTTTCACTTAGAAAAATAACAAAAATAGTTTCGAACTGAATGATTTTTATTACGTTCGACTAATTAGATTTTGTCTTGTAAAAATGATTATCTACGTCTGTTCGTCAACTATTCGTACTACTGACAGCTACGACTGTACCAGTTACAATTCGATTTCAGACTTTATAATAAACTTTGGGATTAATACAATATTTAATAGTACCGATTGAGAAAGGATTACGTTTAATACAATTTAAACAGTATACCTAGTACGTTGATTATATTATTTAGTCATAATTTCTTCCGTTCGACTGCTGAATCGTCAAATTTTACATTTTATTAACGCCAAATATTAGGCCGGTTATTGCCTTAGTTGTGGCCATTCTGATTTCATTGCTTCCGATTTATTTACTCTCCTGATTTTTCGCGTATGAAGAGCCTTTTTAACATTCAAAAAGCTCAGACATGGTATATTTATTTACTTTAAACTGATAAATACGAGGTAATTTATATTGTCACAAATTATTTTAATTTTTCAAAACGTTAACTATTATCACATTTACAAAAAATAAATAAATTAAGTATTAAATCATATAATTTATATACCTAATATAATCTAAAATGATAAATTATTAATAATTGTTTTAAATCCAACGTAAAATAAAATAGAGATTTTTATTTAATATAGTATGAACTATTAACTTTAATATTTAAGTTTTTAAGTTAATCATTTACACAAAGGTTTCGATTGTCAATTGGCTGTGTGGTTAATTTAAAATATTACTACATACATTATGGAATGGTTTTGACACCCTCATTGTTATGTTACCCAAAGCATATTCGCCTCTCGCACCCCTATTTCGGTTTTTGAGCCGTTGTTGTATGCTTCTGTTAGCCAAGCATTACACTTAAAATACGCTAATTAGGTAAATAAAATAAAATTACTCAAATTAAACGCACAGTACTAAAGACTGGATTCTAATATCATACCATTTAATGGTACAATTAATACCTGTTTAATTTATTATTAATAATTAATTTAATTTATTATTAATAATAATAAATTAAAAAGAAAGTAATTCGTGCCTTGGGTATTTTTCGCTCCTAGAGAGGAATACACTTATGTTTGTATTGAATTAAAAAATAATAATAAATCATTTTTTCAATAAGACAATAAGTGCGAGCAGAACTTCAGTTTATTCAAGACAATTTTACTTAACAGTTAAAAAGTTTGTTATTATAATAATAAAATAAAAAATATATTTTTCTAAGTAAATAAGTAAATTAATTTTATATATCACTATTTATTTAGAAAAGTAATAAAAAAGCGGGACATACTTCGCACGATGGGTGTTCTTCGCACGACGGATGGGATTCTTTGACGGGTGTATTGAATTTTAAAGAAACGATAAATCATTTCTTCAATAAAACGATTCTGAATGAGGGAAGTTAATAATATAAAGAAGGAAGTTAATACTATAAATATAAAATAGTAGGTTAGATACTGTTATTTAATAGTGTAAACATATACATATACATATAATAGTGTATACATACATACACATGGCAGTCCGTGTAATAAGTGACAACTGATAAGGCGTTGTGGCTATGAGAAATGTATTTGGGTGGCAGTCCAAAGGCCACACTGTAATAATCGACTTGTATCGTATTAAATTTAGCATCGAAAAAAAGGCCGGACATACTTCGCACGATGGGTGTACTTCGCACGACGGGTGGTATTATCCCACACAGGTTCTGCCCCTCAAATTAATAGCACAAAAAATAAACATCATTGTAAAAAGGAAGGAAGTTAATAATATAAATATAAAATAGTAGGTTAGAAACTGTTATTTAATAGTGTAAACATATACATATACAATATACAATATACATGTATACATATACATTTAATAGTGTATACATATACATGGCAGTCCGTGTAATATGTGACAACTGATAAGGCGTTGTGGTTCTTAGAAATGTATTTGGGTGGCAACCCAAAGGCCACACCATAATTACTGACATATATCGCATTAAATTTAGCGTCGAAAAATACGTACGATAAGATAAGTGAATAACAATTACCTACCGTACTTTCGAGTTTTTTTGAGTCTTACCCTTGTAAAATGTTTAATTCTTTGTCCGTGAGAAATTTTATTGCACCAAAATATTCGCAATGAAATTTTCTATCAAAACCCCAAATTTCAAAACAATCGGTTTGGCCAATTTTCTTATATGTACGTTAAAGTGCGTAATGTTAGGTAAAACTAACGAATTACGTCGAAATTCTAACTTCAAACGGTTATAAAAAAAAATTTGACTAACAATAGATAATAACTAAGACAAGTAGACATATATGTCAGTCAGACAATATTAAATTTTCAAGTCTTAATATCAAAAATCAAAAAGTTTATTACATAAAAACTAACAAAAAATTAGATATTTCCAAAATTTTCAAAATGCTTCACTTAACTCAAAATTGATCAAATCTTTTTGAAATTTTTATGAAATTTTCTCGTCACTATTTTTAGTGGTTGGTTGAAAATTTCAAGTCCTTAGCTACATGTCAAAAAGTAATTTTCAATTTTACGGAAATTGCGGTTATTGCATATTTTGCCGTTTTTTGAAAATTTTTTTTCAGTTTTTTCGCATAATTAAAAAAAATATTAAGAAATTTGGAAAATGACCTCTCAAAAGTACCATCTGGGTTTAATTTTGGATCAATATAGTTATTGATCGAAACTTTTGGACCAGTAGTTCTATACGAAAAAGTGTTCACAGTGGAAGAAAAAAAAAAAAAAAATAAAAAATAAACATCATTGTAAAAACATAAGCTTCTTCACTTTCGATCAGAATCTAATATTAACATCATTATAAAAACATAAACATCTTCACTACGTTCAGAATCTAAAAAAATTTCCACGAGAAAATTAGTGTTAGAAAAGTATTTCCAAAAATTATCTTTTTACATTTTCAAAATTATCTTTTGTCCGAATATCTCTTATATTATTGTCCTTCCACATTTGAATTTTCATAAAGTTTAGAATAAAAAAAATAGTTTTCAAGTTCTTTTGTCAAATTTTGGAAAGTTTTGAAAAATAACCTCTTAAAAGTACCATCTAGAGGAATATTGTGATTCAAAAAGTTGTTCGATAATATTGAACAAGTATTTCTTTAAATAAACATGTACACATAAAAAATTAAAAAAAGAAAAATGATAAAATATACATCGTTGTAAAAAACTAAGTTTTTCGCTCCACTCAGAATCTTATAAGTAAAATTTCTACGATGTAAAATCAAAAAAATTTACAGGCATGCTATAGAATACAGCGTACAGCGTTTTTATTTAGGTCCGCGAATTATTTGCTACTTCAACTAAAGTTTTACTCAAAAAAATACTTAGAATTTTTAGACGAAAATGTTCATTTAGATATAATATTATGAAATATTGTGCAAGACCAGTGATAATTACAGAGGTAATACATTAAAAAATTGCTATTTATATAGGTAGGTACAATTTTTCCTAACAACCTGTCAAATTTTAATTCAAGTCAAATTTTAAACTAGTTAAATAAAATAAACTCCTCTAACTTTTAATATACGTGAACATGTTTTACATGTTGACTGCTTCTTAATTTGACAACTAATAAAGTGAGTTACACGTTACTGTAACGAAATACTTTTTTTAATAACGCAAAAGTAATTTAATTTTTTTTTTTTTTTTTTGAGTAACGCAACAGTAACAACATTACAATTTAAAAGTAATTTACCAACTTAAAGTAACTCGTTATTTCTGACGTTAAATAAAAATAATAATTATTTATGTCCTTAATAATAAGACCAAGAGAAATATATAAGTGAACAATTATGTTATTAATAAATTTCAAAAATAAAAATTATTAGAGCGGTGTTAATTTCTTTATTAATGAATGAACTAGGTATTGATTAACTTGGGTACCAGCTATATTCTTACGATCCAGTAAATCATTATTTTTATTTAATTTTTTAAATTGAATACAGCTTATGAAATTTCAAACTTTTCAAGTTTATCATACACTGAAGTCTAAAGGTATGTTTTCGAGGTGTTCCGTAGAAAAATTTAATTACTGTTTTTAAATGTAACGTGTAACGTAATTTGATTACATTTAAAAGTAATTTACCCAAAACTGCATAGGCATAATCCAAATATTTAAAAATATAAACAATAAATACAATTATTTATGCTTAAATCTTTAATATTAACATCAGAAAATACAATTTCGCTAGTAATTGTCAAAATAATAATAATAAACGGTTCATTAAACAGGTTTTTATATTATAATGTAATCAAAAAACCATAAAAATCAATATTTTTATCATACTGTGTTTTTTATGTTATACAAAACAAACACGATAAAATTAGATCTACCAATATTTTTTTGTAATAAAAAAATCATTTTAAGGAAACTATGGTATACAATAAAGATAGGGTAAATGATATAATCAGAGCCGTCCTAGAGATTTTCGGGGATGGGAGCATATTAAAACGAATGCCCTTCAACCATTTTATACTAAAATGAAAACTTACTGAGGTTTATAAAGTTCTTGCAACTGTATTATTCCAAACCATAATCAACCAAGATAATTTAAATTCGTATATTGTATTACTATTTTCTATCACTATTTTGCATTATTATTGTGTATATCAAGATTTTAAAGAGCTCCTAGAAATTTTCCAAAAATGGGTCCTAGGGCAAAATAGTCCCGTTGCCCCTCCCTCTGAACGGCCCTGGATATAATCACATAAAGACAAAATAAATTGTTAAATACGAATTAACTACCTATAAATAAAATAAAATAAATCAAAAATTTCAAGTCACTTCTAATAAAATCATAAGAACAATATTTACAATCTTATTGAATCATTAAGCTTTAAAAATATCAGACACGGACACACAGTCAAAATCTTATTTTTAGTTATTTTCCGATTCTTCCGTTGTATTACTTGTTGATTCTTCCATGTTGTTAGAGCTCGTATTAGTCAAATTAGCCATGCTTGTTTCCACTTCTAATCGAGTCAGTGCTGATTCAGTTCTAGTTGCAACTGCCATGTTGTCATTTTCTTTCGGAACATGATTTTCCAATTCTTCCATTGTAAAATCTTGATTGTCTGTTGATTCTTCTACATCATAAATGGGAGTATTATTTGAATCAATAATGCCTAATTCTATTAATAAGTTATTCAGTATTGGTCTATTTCTAGTTGGTAAATTAGTTGATACTTCAACAGAGGATGGCACTTCCGAATCGATTTGAGATCCTGGTATATCCTGTGTACTCACAATACACATGTTCTTCATATGGACATTTCCGCCAGAATTTGAAGTTGGGAAGGCCATATTATTTTGACCGCTAACTTCATCAAGTGCTACAGTCTTACCGCCTGTCGTTATCAAACTTGATTCATCTGAGATAACCGTATTACAATAACTAACTTTTGCCGTTGTAATAGTGACAGAATTAGTGAGTGTGCCCGACGAAGTCATTACCATTTTAATAGGTGAGTTACTTACACTGGTGCTATTAGTGATATGAGCTTGAGATGCAGAAAGAGTCTGTGTACCCCCGAGATTCGAACCATTTGTTACAATCATTATTTGTGAGGATACCAAAATATTTGTGTCACTTTTTTTAGTAACAAAAGGTGAACTGTTTACAACAACTGGTAACCTAACGTTAACAGTATTTAATGGTACAGTTTTCATTAATGGATTTATTATCATTTGATTACATTGTTGATTTGCCATAGGATTGATACAGTTTAAAATCAACGGCTCATTCGATATATATGTTCCCGTCATTTTTTCATTTTGTATGTTTTGGTTGCCTTTTTGGTTACTTTGGTTGGTCTTTAAATACTGTATAACATTTGATTGTGGACCACTGAAATTTTGAAAATCCGTTTGGTTTCCAATATCATTAGTTGCCGTTTTAAGCACTGTTTTAAAAACAGGAGTTGGTAAGACAGGTTTAATTGTAATCACATTTTGATGCAGTGGCACCGTAATGTCTAAAGGATTTATATCTTTATTACTCATATTATATATTTTTTTAAAATCCGGCTTTGGAAGTATCTTTCGATTAGATGATAATATAACACGAGCTTTATCATTCAGTGTATTATTCAGTGTAGTAGATACAGCGGTAACTCTTGATCGCATAACATGGTTCCCGGGTTTGATGCCCGAAGACTTAATTGATCGCGTAACAGTTGAAGGTGATTTAATACATTTTCTTCTTTTTCTTATTTGCATAAAAGCTTTCAAACCTTTGAAATTTTGTGCTAACAAAGGCATAACATTAGCGCTTTGAACGGTTTTTATTTTCTTATTTCTAATTTCTTGAGGAGCAGTAACAGGGATGATCTGTTGGTCTTTCATTAAGTGCAAAGTATTAACAATAGAATCTTGGGATGATATTTCTAACTTTTCATTTGGATTGGCAAGAATAACAGCAGAATTAGTGTTTATAGATACACTTTCTCCATCTTCACTATCAGTATATTCTTTGGCTACCTCAGGTGTTAAAAGAGGAAGCGATGAATAATCAATCATTTTTGAAGAAAAATCACATTTTTGAATTTGTAAAATATAGGCATCAGCTGTTGGTACACTATTAAATTTAATTTCTAATTCATTTTCAAATTCACTAATTGAATTAGGTTTATCACACTTTTGAGGTTTACCTACCTCAATAAACCAAAAATCTTCATAACAAATTTGATTGTTAGACAATGTTTTATATCCACTACCGCCAGACCACACATATATCTTTGTCTCTATTAGTACAGCACAATGTCCAGCTCTAGCTCCAGGCACATTGTATTCAATCGTGTCCGCATTAAGTTCCTTCCAGGTCATAGTTTCTAAATTTAGACAACCAAACCAATTTGAACATTCCCATTGATTTTGAATTAATGGTAAATTTCCTTCAGTATCAAGAAATGGAACCCAACCACCAAAAATAAACATACAATTTTGTACAATCATCGCTGTATGCAACGATCGTGGTAAAGGCGAAGGATCGAAAACAATAGGTCTATTCCATGACATAGTACATATGTCTAATGTCCATATATCTTCAAGTCGATAACCATTCATACCACCATAAATAATAAGTTTTCGTCTACCTCTTGGATCAGTATAAGCTACTGCTGAATGGGATTCACGAGGAGGCGGATAAACGCCAGATATTTGTGGTACATTCCAGGCTAAGGTGTCTGGTGAAGATATATTTAATGTATATAAATCATTTAAATGACAAAGTATATTATTTTGTGCATCATCGCTGTTATTAGTTAACCCTCCAAAAAGATAAACCATATTATCTATTAATGTAAAACTGTGACCCATTCTTGGGCAAGGCGAACTGTGATATAAAGGAGATCTAGGTTTAAGTTTACTCCAGTGCCATTGCAATGTTTGTAGCTCATATAAATCATTTGAATATTTACCATAATCAAGCATACCACCAAATGTTAATAATCTGGTATTATCAATGACTAAACCATATAAAGCACGTCCAGGCGGTTTATCACCAGATGTATTTGGTGTAAACCATTGGTTAATGGTTGTATCATAAACATTTAGTTCATCAACAATTCCACAACTTTCACCACTAAGAATAATTATAAGATCATTCATAACAACAGCTCGATGTCCATGACGAGGTGTTGGTTCTGAACCACTACTATCTAAAATTTTCATCCATTTTAATACTGACATCGATTTTTGTTTTACTTCCGTTTTCTCGGTAGATTCATTATTCAACGACATAATGTTCTTCTGAAATTCTGCCATAAAATAAAAATACAGAAAACATTAAAAACTAGCTAAAATGAATACCGGTTAACATGATATCTTTAAGTAACGTGTTGACAGCAAACTCGTAGGTAGTTTGATTTAGTTTAATGGAGGAGCAGAAAATATGACAAAATGCTAAACAACTAATATATTTTATCTCAAGGACTTGAAAAATTCTCCCCTAACAGTGTCCAACAATGAGCTTATAGATTTAACTTCAAAACCCAAATAGTGTGTAGAGTGCGACGACTTTCGAAATAAAAAAAACTAATTAAATAACTGATTTTCTCCAAAAAATATAAATATATTAGTTGGGTAGTGACAGAAATATAACCAAATATGTAATGCGACTACTAATTGTACCTATTTAAAAAACTTTACAAATAAAAAAAATAAAAATAAAAATTGTATGCAAATTATATTATAACTATATACCTAATATTAATATTACGTATAAAATAAAAAATTATTCTTATCTTACCTTTAAATTTTTTTTTTTTTTTTTTATTAATTAATTAATTAATTTATTTATTTATATTTTTATGACTCCCACCAAGACCAAAACCCTGTAAAGAAAAAAAAATTGGACAGTCTCAAGTAGTTTTACCTTAGTGAGATTTTACTATGTACATTAACATTAATTTAATATTTATACATGAATAACCCTGTATAAAATTTTGAACCCTCAAAATAATAAACTACAAATATTTTGAAATAATAATGAAAACACATATGCTATTGGTTCTATTAACACAGATATGAACTTTTGCGAAAATTGTAAATCAATTAAAATAATTATTATTTTAATATTTAGGAGTAACAATAAATTTTGATTGGAAATGATCAGAACACATAAAAATATTTAAAATAAAATGTTAAAGTTAACTATTTAATCTTAAAAACTTTGTTTTCTTTGTATATCAGTTATAAGATATATGTACATGAATTTGAGTAATTCAATTAGGTAAATTATTAAACTCGGTATACCTAATATGCTGGCGATGCACCAACAGACTAGGAATAATATAGTTCTTATAAAATCCGAATAAGGCAATTAATTGATATAACGGAATGGTGAAGGTTGACAAATTTTTCATCTTGTTAAAAAAAACATACAACAAACAAAATACTATTCTAATAATAAGTACTTAAAGTAAAGTAAAGCAAAGATAAGTGAGGTATAGATAAGAAAGTCGGACATACTTTGCACGACCAGTATTCTTCGCTCTTCGTGTCGGATACTTTTGGTGGGTGTGTTGATAATTACGACTATAAGTGTTCTTTATATTATTAAAATCCATTCAGAATCATCGTTTCTTTAAAATTCTACACATCCACCAAAAGTATCTGACTTGAGGAGTGAAGAATATCGTGATGCGAAGTATGTGTGGCTTTCTTCCCTTTACTTTACTTTACTTTACTTTACTTTACTTTACTTTAATTTGCTTTGCTTTAAATATAATAATAATAAATTTATTGATTTGAAATATTTTGGGTAATGCCACGTAAAAATTATGATCACGTTATAATTAGCGTTGAAAAATACGTAGGATAAGATAAGGGAATAACAATACACCAATTAGTGTCTAGAAATAAAATACTCCATTAATTTGGCCGTACTTTCTTCGACTTTTTTTCAGTCTTACCCCTGTAAAATGTTTAATTCTTTGTCCGTAAGAAATTTTATTGCACCAAA
>JAIPRM010013742.1:0-11204 GCA_025469315.1 Stegophylla sp. TES_Ste_2020
TATACATAAATTATTCGCTCCGTTCGGAATCTAAAATGTGATTTATTAGCTATCGGCGGCAGCCGAAGAAACGATGTGTTAACAGATTTTTTGAAATTTAAAAAAAAAAAAAAAAAAAAAAAGCAAATAATGTGAAGCATTATACGGTCAATGATGATTATATTTTGTATATTGAAAATTCATATATTATGCGCAGTATTTAAAATACAATTTCATATACTTTTTTATTAGCTGTAATATGTACTCTAAAACAAACATAATGTATAAAAACTAAACACTTTTTATAAGAAATAATAATTTTGATAAAATTAATATAGCTTTTATGCATAATTATGGGTTTTTTTAAAAATGTTTTTTGCTGCTGTAATAATAATAATATGTAAAAAATTTAGAATTTATTCATAAAATAAAACATTTTGAATTTATAAAAATTAAATAAATCTCAAGATTAAGCTTTTAGCATAATAAAAATATGTGATTTTCTATTTAACGAGTGTTACATTATTATTTTATTTTTGTTGAAAAATGTATACTTTTATTCAGATGTATTTAGTAGGTATTTTATATTTTTTATTTACTTATATGGAATTTAAAGTATTTTGCATTCAGTATTTACTCGTTCAGAAAAAATATATTTTTTGTATCTTGTATTTTTTTTTTTTTCATTGTAAATTTGTGTATTAAAAACAACTTTAGAAGTATTTTTCTTGTTCCTTTGTATACTCTCATTGCACTTAAAGAACCACAAAACGACCAGATTAAATAGTTAGTAAAATATGAACAATGATATTTTTCGTATTTACAAAATGTATTTTCGAATTATTTCCTCCGTTAATCGTTATTATTTCCACATTTACTACTATACCGCATTACTTATAAGAAAACAGCGCGGGCTATGGATTTTTTGTTGTTTTAGTTTTGTTATGGAATAACAGGTATTATGAGCAACGATAAAAGAAAACGCATTCCTTAAAAGGATGCTCAAATCTATTGTAACGATTTTAAGAACATTCAATAAAAGCGATTTCGATCAAATATTAAAAAAATGTACGGATTAAAAGACGATTTAATAAATTTCCCATGTCACCAATATCGCTTTTGATTGTTACGTAATCATAAGATTTGAACAAAAGCATTTTCTTGTATTACATTGGTTATTGTGACTCGTAAAAGAAACGTATTTTTTTTATTTGTTAGATAGAAGAAAACTTTATTTGTGTTTTGTTATTGGTTCTTTTTTTTTTTTTTATGCGTCTACGTACTTTACAATTTATGTTTGTCAAACAAAAATTTTCGTGTTTAAAATTGAAAATGAGATTCGGATAACCATATTTCACTGAACACATCAATTATCTTCTGAATGACGTGAAAGATACTGGTGACGTGTTTAAAAGTATGATTATTGTACGTCTTAGAATATCGATTCGTCATTATTCAGAGTTTTTAAATTATGATTAGTAATTTAATTTAATAAAAGATTCTGAGTCAAGCTTCATAAACTTTTACAAACATTAAATGGATACCCATATGAACAATCTATAACTGTAAGTCCGTCATTAGAGCACAGAAAGTTAGGTGATTTTCTAACAGCAGCAACAAAATATGACATGTGTTTTATCAAAAGTACGGTGTTAGTTTCCGTAACTCGTTTAGACCAGTCTCGTTTAAGATTATAAAAAATTAGTGATTTGTAAAGCAAGAAAGTTGATTATTAGTTGTCTATGTACAGTGATGAGTGTATCCGGTTAAATTGAAAAGTGATTATGATAAAACCAAGCTTATTGTTTATGTGAATAATATAATATTAATTTTTTTCAATTAAATAAATAACAGTTACAATGCTTAAAATGTAAAAGTTTTAGAACATTATACGTCGTACAAAATATTTGTAACTTAGTAGATATCGAGTATGATATGATATGAATTAAATTCTTAAGTTAATATTTATGCTGTTAATGATGTCAAGAACGCCTAAAGCATACATTGGTTTCAAATGTTGTAGAAAGACCAAATATTTTTACTCACTAAAAATAGTTAATTGGTATGTAATTCATTATTGTAGAAGACATGCACATTTCTACGTCTTTATATCCTTTTTTTCTTTTTTTTAGAGGGATGAAGAATCGTGCTTTACGTATCTTATCACTGGAGGTCGGAATTATATTCTTTTCCATATTTTTTTTGAGTGTATACAGTCAGACGGGGGTTCGAAATTTTCACAAATTGTGAAACAAATAAATCAATGGCTAACATTTTTTTTTCCATATTTGAAAATATTTTAAGATAAGAGAATATTTTGTATAATAAAGAATATTAGAGAATACTTTGATTAATTTTATGGAATTTGAAAATTTTGTATTGTATTGGCGAAAATTATATGTAATAATATAATATTGAATAAGTTTAGTCTTTTATTATTGAGAAAACTATAGAATAATTGTGTCATTAATATAATTTTATCAAGTTAATAAAATGCTAAGTTATAGCTAAATAATGAATTATTATGTATTGTTTATTTAATTAAAAGAAACAATATATTTCAATAAAATATAGTATTGTATCACATTAATTGACCTTTAAATATCAGTTAGATTAAGGTATTTTTGCATATAAAAGCATAATTTGAATTTAAGAGAATATATTACTGTAAAAGCATATATTTTGCATACTTAACTACAATTTTTTTGGAGAATATTAGCATCTTATTTTCGCTATTTCAAGAGAATATTATTCCGACCTCTACTAATTACTACATACTTTTTTATATTGGAAAACGACGGCCGTGGCATTCAATTATTTGTCAAAAGGTGAAATATTTCTTGCAACGAGCCTTTGTGTACGAATAAAGATAGCGTGTATAGTAATAATTAAATAAAAGAATTCAAAAACGATGTCTTTGAAGTAGATACCAGTTAGATGAGATGTAAAAAAAAAACGTGCACACAAAAACATAATTGTAAAATCGATACATTCCTGATGTATTCAAAATTTTAAAGTTTACTTGAGATAAAACAATATTATATGTGTTATCATCCTTTAATTTTGAAAGCATTGTAAAGCAGGTTCTACAGTGTTGTTTAAAGTGTGTTCGTAGAGTTTGTCAAAACTTTTGAGTTTAAAAATATTTTATAATATGTTATGTTAATCAAATTTACGTTGTTTTCAAATTTATAATGACAGCAATTTTCATATTTTATAACTTCACGACATTATAATGTTATTATATTAAAAATACAGTAATAAATTCCAAACGCGTATACCTAAGTACACACAATACTCGCATCCACTCGTGATATCATTTATACATTTTAAAAAGTAGAGTTAAGTCAAGTAAAGTAAAGCTAAGTAAAGTTTAGACAAGAAAGCCGGACATACTTTGCACCACGGGTATTATTTACTCCTTGGGTTACATACTCTTGGTGGGTGTTTTGAATTAAAAAATAAAACGATAAGTGATTTCTTCAATTATACGATTCTGAGCAAAGGAAGTTAATAATATAAAGAACAACAATAGTCGTCATTTCCAATACACTCACCAAGAATATCTGACTCAAGGAGCGAAGAATATCCGTGGTGTCAGCTGTCTTGCTATATTTTACTCATCTTTGCTTTGCTTTGTTTACTTTACTTTATTTTACAATATTTTACTTTATTTTATTTTTTTATTTTTTTATCCAATAAGTAAAGATGAGGAAAAAAGTGTTGGAAAAAATTCCAGAATTTTTTTTCACATTTTCAAAATTTTCTTTCTACAAAATATTTATTATATTATTAATTATCTAAGTTTAAATTTTCATAAAGTTAAAAGAATATAGTCTCCTGGTCTTTTTTTGTCAAATTTTAGTTAGTTTATCCCAAATTTAAATAAGCGAATGAGAATTTCAAAAAATGACCTATCTATAGTATAATAATATAAAGGCGAATCTGATTTAAAAAGTTACTGTTCAGTGTTCAAAACTTTTGAACAAGTATTCCTATGCGTAAAAGTATACACATAAAAAAAAGTAAAAGTAAGAAAGCTGGACATACTCCGCACCACGGATATTCTTCGCTCCTCGGGTCAGATACTTTTGGTGGGTTTATGGAATTTTAAAGAAACGATAATTTTTCAATTTTTCGAAAAACGATTCTTCAATAAGACGATTCAGAACGAAAGAAGTTAATAATATAAAAATCAGTAATGGTCGTCATTTTCAACACACTTACCAAGTTAGTATCTGACCCGAAAGTCAAGAATATCCGTGGTGCGAAGTATGTCCGGCTTTCTTGCCTTTACTTTATTTTACTTTTTTTCTCTTTATTTTACTTTACTTTTCTTTTTTATGTAATAAATAAAGGGGAAACAAAATTAATGAAAAAAAAATATTAGAAAAATGTCCAAAAATTTTTTTTTACATTTTCAAAATTTTTCTGTTTCTCATATTATTGTTCATCTATGTTTAAATTTTTATAAAAATTGGATCAAAAAATTATGGTTTGCGCATCTTTATTGTCAAATTTTGGGTAGTTTTTTCCAAAAAAAAAAAAAAAAATTGAAGAATTAAGAAATTCAAAAAATGACCTATTTAAAGTATCAACTATAGAAGCAAATCCGGTTTCAAAAAGTTACTGATCGAAACTTTTGGCCAAGTAGATCTATACAAAAAAGTGTACACAGAAAAAAAATAAAAAATAAATAAACATCAAAGTAAAAATACTAACTTCTTCACTTCGTGTAGAATCTAAAAGGAAAAGAAAGAAAAAATAAATATCATTATAAAAATACTTGTTTTTTCGCTTCACTAGGAATTTAAAATTTCATAATTATTAGTGATAGAGCTATTGTTTTATAATATATATAATATAAATATATGTATATATTATATAAACTTGTAAGTTTATTATTTACATTCGTTCGATTTTGATAACTATGTTTCTATCAATAAATCCAATTAAAACTGTGAAAAAATTTTCTATATTTTTTGAAACGATTTTTTTAATGAGATAAAAACTTAGGAGTAAATCATATTGTAACATAGATTTAGTTTTGAAGTGGGTAGGAAATTTAGATTTTGGTTTGAAATAATCAGTATATTTTAAAAACTATAAACGTGTATAAAAAATAATTTGTACTGCCAATCTTTAAAAAACTCGGAACAAAAATAGATGTGGTGAATGTTTAAATGGAACAAAGTTATTGAGATATTTTGAAAAATTACCTGTTTAAAGTACAAAGCAGAAAAAAATGTCTGGTATACAAAGATTCTGGACGAAACGTTTGGTGAGTTTTAATACGTGAAAATGGAGTCACGTACGTAAAAAATAAAAAGCAACACATCATTGTAAAACCAATACATTCTTTGATTCGCTTAGAATCTAAAAAGGCTTTGCAGAGGATCTATTACTCTCAACCCCCTAAAACTACGTCAATTCTGTTAACCACGCTCAAGATTTTACTCGAGCATCAAAGCCAATTAGCCAATAATTGTCTATAAATTAGTAGATAGTTTATATGTTCTTATAAATTTCTGAAATTTCAAGCCGATTTTCTTGTAATGTAATCATGTAAACTAGTAAATAACACGTGATTTTTATATGACCACTTACATTTTTCAAATTAAAAATAACAATGGTTGTTAATTTTATCTTTATTTAAAACGAAAACATTTAATTCGTGCGAATCAATTTAATGTGTAATGTGCTTTTTCGGAACAATTTGATACGTAAATGAAAACTATTTTTCAACAAACTTATCAACATAAATACATTTAAATAAGTCTTTCTTCCATTTCAACTTATATAAGTAAGATATAGTACGATATTAATTTAATATTTTGTACGTCGTTCGTGTAATATTGAAGTTTTCGTCTTTGTTTTAATCCAGTGAATTGATGAAAAAGGTCTTTTCTGGGAAGCTGGAAATATGGGAAACGTTAATCTGACTTGGAACAATTTATACAGATTAAGAATGCATTTAAAAAAACAAATAATTTTCACATTATCCATATATTTTACACACTTATCTGTGCCAGTGGGGGGCTATGGTGCACTACTTCTCGCCACTGTAATTTCCGACTTGATACATTATTTAGACGTATTTATCAAATCCTAAATAAAACATTATTTACAAGAACAAGATTTAACGAATATAAGAAATCCACAATTATTATTACTATGTGTATTTACTGTGCATTTGATCCATGATATTTGTTTTTTAATTATCAATGAGGAAAAGGGTTTCATATTTCAAACTTCTTAGTATTTAAAATACGAATGAATATTATAAATTTTAATGATAAACCAAGGGTTAAATATTTCAAAAGTTGCCATTATAAATAAACCATACTAAAAAAAAATAAAAATATTCAGTTTTGTTTATGCTATGTTAAATTCAACATGAAAGTCGATTTTAGTGACTTGAACAAATATTGTTTTTAAATAATTTATATCTTAGGATTTATTAATTTCACATAAAGCTTAGTACATTTCAGGAAATTAATAAACATAGAGCCATAAATTCGCACTAAGAAAGTTTATCAAAAGGTGTATATTAGTGGAAATAGAATTAATTCTCGGAACTTCTTGTGAAATACCTAATGCAAACAATCTGTTATTTAAAAATAACTTTATGAAATACGTATTTAGACCTATTTACTTCATGAAATTTACTATTGACAAGTACGACCATGTTCTCGAAGGTTTCTCTTAATAAATGACGCAAAAAACACTTTTATAAGTTGGTTATAGACTTTTTTATACTAGGTTAAGTTCGCTATAATTATAATTGAATAACTAACATATAAATTGATTTACATTTTATATTTTTGCACAAATTACACTTATTTGCCTGAAGCAAATGAATGCTAAATTTGAGACAGAATTCAAATTGCTGTTTTATGTTTTTGTACAAATATTTTCATTTTATACTTAATTCGAAAGAAACATTCTGTCATTATGTTTTATGTTTTTAAATGCCATTATTATGATAATTATTCAAAAGTCACAGTCTTTTCTTGTAATTTATTATCTTTAATATTTTTTATCTCAAACATTTCATTTGGAATGAATAAATAAATAAAATAGGTATACATTTTCCATTTAGAATGTTTATCAGTATTTCTAGAACAGAACAAGATTTTCAAGAATTTATTTTATAATTTTGTTTAAAATTCATTCAATCAACACCTGTAACTGAATTAAATTTTCTGTCACCCTCTTTTTTAGATTCATTAAAAGTGATAATGATTTCTACTTATTTAAAGCTAATTTCAACAATGCCCGTTGTGTCATTTTTAAATTTCATATCAGATTTCACAGTCTAAAAATTATTTATGTTAGGCTTACAAAATGTCTCAATTTTAATTAAAATTCCTTGACATAATTTGAAAATAATTTATATGTACAGTATACTTTTATACTGAAATAAAATATAGGTACAAATTGCTATAAAATAAATATATTAAGAATTTAACTGAACATTTTCCTCCCTTTACGTATTTAGTCAAGCGTGACTTCCTGTAAAATGTATAAATATAATATATAATGTACATATATTATATAGGTTAGGATCAATACACGAAAACGGTGCAGACCTAGATTTGGTCTTTTTAAAATCATCAAACCCTGAAATAAATAATTATTTCGGATTTTGGTCGTCTTAGAACAGCCAGAACTAGGTCAAAAAAAATCTCGAATGCCAAATCCCGAAAAATTTTTTATTTATTCATTATTATTATTTATTTAATAATTTATTATTTTAGATTCTGAACGAAGTGAAGAAGCTAGTGTTTTTACAATGATGTTTATTTTTTTTTCTGTGTACAACTTTTTGTATGGAAATACTTGTCCAAAAGTTTCGGTCAATAACTTTTTGAAACCGGATTTGCCTCTAGATTGTATTTTAAAGAGATCAATTTTTGAATTTCTCAATTCTTCAATCTCTTTTTTGGAAAAAACTACGCAAAATTTGACAAAAACGACTTGGAAACAATCATTTTTTGATCCGAACTAGATGAAAATTTAAATATAGATAGAAAATAAAATAAGAATGATTTGTCGCAAGAAAATTTTGAAAATGTAAAAAAAAAATTTTGGACACTTTTCTAACAATTTTTTTCTCATTTATTTTTTATATTATTAACTTCCTTCGTTCAGAATCGTTTTATTGAAGAAATAATTTATCGTTTCTTTAAAATTAAATACACCCGTCAAGAGAATCCCACCCGTCGTGCGAAGAGCACCCACAGTGCAAAGTATGTCCCGCTTTTTTTCTTTTTTCTCTGTATACGATTTTGCGTATAAAAATACCTGTTCAAAAGTTTTAACCAGCAAAGTTTTGAAACCGAATTTACCTATAGTTGGTACTTTAGAGAGATCATTGTTTGAATTTCCCAATTTTTTTTTTTCTGTATACACTTTTTCATATAGATCTACTTGTCAAAAAGTTTCAATTAGTAACTTTTTGAAACCGAATTTGCCTCCAGTACCTTAGAGATGTTTTTGAAAATCTCAATTCTTCATTTTTTTTTTTTTTGGAAAAACTAACCAAAATTTGACAAAAAAAAAAACGGAAACCATCATTTTTTGATTCAAACTTTATAAAAATTTAATCGTGGATAAACAATAATATGAGAAACATTTTGGTGCAAGAAAATTTTGAAAATATGAAAAAAAAATGTTGGAAATTTTTCTGAAAATGAAAATGAAATTTTTTCCCTTTATTAGATAAAAAAAAAAAGTAAATTAAAATAAAGGAAAGCTAAGTAAAGGAAAGCAAAGCAAAACAAAGTAAAATAAAGTAAAGTAAAGTAAATACTTTTCACCACGGATATTCTTCGCTCTTCTGGTCAGATACTCTTGGTGAGTGTGTTAAAAATGACGACCAATATTGATCTTTATATTATTAAATTATTTCATTCAGAATCGTCTTATTGAAGAAATGATTTATCGTTTCTTTAAAATTCCACAAATCTATCAAGAGTATCTGAACCGAAGATTATCCGTGGTGCAAAGTATATCCGGCTTTCTTGCCTTTACTTTACTTTGCTTTGCTTTACTTTAATTTACTTTACTTTATTTTTTATGTATATTTTTCCATATATATTTTATGATATTTATGTATCATAGACCAAAAATCTAAACCATTATTTATCATTACATCATAATACAAATACTAACCATTATGGTTAGACCATATGATATTTATTAGTTATTGAATTAGTTGTTTCAATATTTAATCATATCTATATAAATTATATTATTTCATAATATATATAATATTAAAGTATGTAGATAAACTTAGAACTCATTTTGTATAAAAGGGTAATCATTTGTTAATATTATCGTGATCTATATGATTTATTAATATCTTATTTAGTAGTATCTATTTGATTTAGTAAGAAATGGATTTTATAGACCAAAGTCACTCACGTACATTTCTAATACAAGAAAGCAATGATGGTAAAATTAAAAAAACATTTATTTTTATTCACCTAAATTTTTTTATGACGCGAATTTGGTCATTAGTGGTGCAGAAAATGTTTAATTAAATTAAATTATTGAATATTATTAAACCATAATATTATATAATTATTTATTAAATTGATTTTTTTTTTTTTTATGTAATTTTGTCTATTTTACATTTAATAATCTTTAGTGCTACGTGGTTAGGTCTTGTATATAATACTTAGAATTACCTAATTTTATATATGCACCAATTGCAAATATTTTAGTTTTACCCTGCTACTACATATTTTCGTGTTAAGCCACAAGTTCGGTTTACATCAGGAATACGCAGAAATACGCTCCGAAAACGTTTACAAAACACACGTTGGTAATATTTTGTGAAACTTATCGAAAATCACGAGACGATCTAAATAATATGTTTCGCGCAACAACAAGCTGTAGTAAATATAGCCAATTTTTGTGAAGGTAAAAAGATTACAGTTTCGCTTCAATTTCTTTCAATTTTATGTTTAAATAAAATTGTTTTTGAAACAAATATGTGTGAATATTAGTTACTATTTTGTTTAGTTCCTAGCTGAAACGAAAAAAAAACGAATTGTTTCTACTTTAAAATAAAAATATGAAAATTCATATCATTGTAAAACCACTTGGTTTAGAATCTAAAATATTGTACGAAAATATAAAAATAAATAATAGTAACTTGAAATAGTTTGTATTTTTTTACAACACATTTTTTTCCCATATACTCTATACGGCTTAAAAATATTCAACAAATAGTAATAACGATAAATGAATAATCAACATTTTTTAAAAATATCAGATCGATTGTATTTTATGCGGATTTACAACATCCCTTAATTTCATGCAGAAATGTTGAACATCACCAGGCTTTTTCAAACGATTGTATTTCTAAAAAGTAAAATGTATTATAATTCTTAAATTGTTAGGTATCTTACAGATATATATATAGATAGAAATGATTTTATGTAAGCTTTAGTATTATTATTATTATTATTATTATTATTACGCTTTAGTCAATGTACTTTCGAATCGACTTTCGGATTTTTTTAATCATATACATTGTGCGGATGAACTAATATTTAGTAAATTTTTTGAAAACTTTGAAATTTACCTATATTCCCTTTCCTGATCTTAAAATATCATTGGATTTAATATGAATTTTAAAATTGTTTCCCTATTCGTCATAGTGTTATTACTTATTACGTAACCGTTTTAGATTCTGAGTGAAGTGAAAAAGCGAATGTTATTCCACTGATGTTTATTTTTTTATTTTTACTTTTGTTATGTATACACGATTTTTTATAGGAATATTAGTTTAGTAGTTTCAAATAATAGCTTTTTGAATCAGAATTTGCCTCTAGATGTTACTTTAAAGAGGTCACTATTTGAAATTCTCAATAATTTTTTAAAAATTTGACATAACTTCTTTTTAATATTTTTTTTTAATCCAGATTTTATAAAAATTTCAATATATATATATATATATATATATATATAGACTACAATAAAAAAAAAGCCGGACATACTTATACGGGTGGTATTCTCTTGACGGGCGTATTAAATTTTAAAGAAACCATAAATCATTTCTTCAGTAAAACGATACTGAACGAAAGAAGTTAATAATAAAAAAAAAAAATTTTCAAAAAATGTCCAAAATTTTTTTTCACATTTTCAAAATTTTCTTGCGCCAAAATCTTTTTTATAGGATTTTCTATCTATGTTTAAATTTTCATAAAATT
>JAIPRM010013743.1:0-11203 GCA_025469315.1 Stegophylla sp. TES_Ste_2020
AGTTTTTTCCAAAAAAAACATTGAAGAATTGAGAAATTCAAAAAATGACCTCTCTAAAGTACAATCTAGAGGCAAATCCGGTTTCAAAAAGTTATTGATTGAAACTTTTGGACAATTATTTCTAAACGAAAAGTTGTACACAGAAAAAAAAAATAAAATAAACATCATTGTAAAAATACTAGCTTCTTCACTTCGTTCAGAATCTAAAATGAAAATTCCCCCTAGCGCGTTCAACCACATTTCTGCGTCATCGTAACGACGTGATGATTGCGCGTGTGTATCCAATGTATGGAAATCTTCGTCTGACGTGCGCGCACGACCTACGAATTCAATTATCTCAAAATAAATAAATATTAATAATTAAATGGGGAAAAACAATGAATGCGTTCAAGACGGAACGATGCAAACGTTTTAGGTCTCGAATTTATTTCTCACGGGACATGAATAATTTGTCGGAGAATTATTATTATTACATTAGTGTTGTTATTTGTGTAACTAATCGTCTGCAGGGTGTTTAGTAATCCCTGTATTGTCTTTAAATTATAATATTTAATAATTAGCACCTAGGCCGCTAGGCTATTCTACAAAAATAGTATAAATCAGAGATGTCAAACCTAACCTATCCCCGCCCCTGATGATATTTAATTATAAACCATTTTAAATATTTTTGTCTTTTTCGTGATATTACCAATTTTTAGATTCCGAGTCGAACGAAATGTTTTTTGTAATGTTCGTTATTTCTTTTCTGCACAATACCTACTTAATCGAATATAAAATATACTAATTATTGTCAAATAGCTTTTAGTAGAAACTTTTTCAATCAGAATTATTTGGCTCTAGTTAGTATTTCAAAGAGGTAATACTTCAAAATTCGCAATATTTTTCCAAAATTTGGAGAAAATTGGCCAAAATATTAAAATTTAATTTATTATTCAAAATATTGACAAGAATGCGTTTAAAACTTCTTTTTATTTAAATTTAAATTTAAATTGACAATAGTATAAAAGAAAATGTTTAATACTTTTGTAAATTTTTTTATAATAGTTTTCTTTCATAAAAATAAATATTTTATCCTGTTCACAATATTAGGGTAAGAAAATTAAAAAATTTCCTTTTATAAAATGAAGCTCCACTCTAAATCATTTGAATGAAAAGCTGAAGAAAAAAGGTCGAACATACTTCGCACCATAGATATATGTACTTCGCTTTCCGAATGGGATATTCTTAGTGGGTATATTGAATTTTAAAAAAATAATAATTTCTTCAATAAAACGATTCTGAGCAGAGGTTCAGTTATTATACAATGACCATGTAACAATAATTATTACGTTACATTGGTTACCATGGTTGCCATGGTAGGGTAAGGTAGATTAAGGGAGGATAAGATATAGTTAGGGATGAGTAGAGGGAGTAGCGGTAGAGTGGAAAAGGGAGGGGAGGGCACAAATCAAAGTAACAACTGTAAACTCTTCAAAATAATGCAAATTTTAAAAAGTATAAAGTATCATCTAGAGCCGAATTTTATTCAAAAAGTGGCTGATCGAGGCTTTCTGATTAGTATTTTTACACGCAAAAGTGTTAATAAAATGGAAAAAAAAGCTAACATTATTGTTCGCTCAGCTCAGAAGCTAAAATGGAAATTTCGAAAAATGACCTTTTAAATAAATAAAGCAAATAAAATACCATATAAAGCAAAAGTCTGATCTAAAAATTTATTGTTCGAAACTTTTAGACAAGTATTTCTACACAAAATCGTGTACACATGAAAAAAAAATAAATTAAACATTATTGTAAATTGTAGAATCACTAATTTCTTCACTTCACTCGGAATAAAAAATGTAATTCAGTTTTGATTGAAAAAAAACCCCCGCATTATTTTGCGTTAAAGTAATCAGTTTCATAAAAATTCTAAAAATCTCCCACGGTTCAAATTCTACGAAAATTCGCTCAAAAACGGATTAAAAAAAAAAAAAAAAAACGAAACGATTTTATATATTTTAAATTATTGTTATCGTGTTTATTATTATTATTATTATTTACTGTATATTAAAATGATTGACATTAATAATTGCTTGAAAACCATAAACGTAAATAATTATAGACCTGGCGGAGACACTCGTGCGGTATATATCATTTTTCCAGATACGGTTCTGTGACTTTGTTAGAACCATTGACTTTGTTCGATTGCCAGAAAGAAACAAATCGACCGTTAAACTACTGCGCCCGCCGTTAAAAATAGGCATTGTGTTCGCAAACGGTTAAGAAGCTGTTCCAGTGTTGGAATTCGAGGGGGGGGGGAAATCGAGTGCAAAAGCAGCCTGCACATTATTCAATATAGTTATTCTCTTTCCCATAGAAATCCTAATGGTGAATCGCATCTACCAGTTGAGTATCCTTAATTTATTAAATAATTTCCTTTTTATTAACTCGTTCGTGAAATGTTTACATACGGTTGAATTTCATAAACATTTTTTTTTTTTTCAGTTTTATTTAAATAGCATATTAAATCAAATACAATATTATAACGCTATAGTTTAAAAGCTGACATTATAAATTCTAATATAAAAAATTAGTAAACAGTAAGCACTAATGCACATCTGCCTTTAACGAGGTATCTATAATACATATTATATACTATTCATAATAATTAGTAGAGCCCGGATTTATGTGCATTTAAAAAGGGTCAAATATTATGCAAAGAAAAAGTTGCTTAATATGCGATTATATGCATTTTGTTATAATTTATAGAGTAATATTAGAAAGAAAAAAAATCTTTTTCAATCAAATAGGTATTTTATCAGAAACAAAAAAATATTTAAATATTTAAAATTTTAATACACTTTTAAAATAAAAATTTATTAAAGTATATCAAAATAACATTTTTGAAACTTTCAGAAAACTTAATAACAAAATAAACAATCAAAATTAATAAGGATATTAATGAGATAAAAGATTTCATAACTGTTCATCTACTGAGTTTAAGTTTACAAAAAAACTTAAATATACGGTTTTCTAGGAGAAATTCTCATGTGGATATATGCAATCCATTTCCTTTTAATGTCAATAAAATAAAATCAGGAAATTTCAAAGTAACTTTTTAACTTGTCATTTCCAAGAAATTGCATAATATGATAAGTTTTGGATTTCCATAAAATCTGAATATCCGGAATTGCCCGAACAATACTTATTTAATATTTTACTTCCTTTTGCTTCAACTTATTCATATGAAACAGCATTTCCCACACTTGTTATGATAAAAAATAAATAAATAAATATCGTTCCACATTGAATTTTGAAGCAGATTTAAAAGTAGCCGACTCGAATATAAAACTCAACTAAAAATCAGTTAGGTATATTTTTAAACACCGATTTCTCATTGAAATCGTGTAATTTTATAATTTTGAAATAATTAAAATCTCGATTAAAATAATTGCGTAATTTGTTTCGAATTAATCGCATTAAACAAGCATTAAAGTTGTCTGAAATTAACGACTTAATTTTACGTAGGTATATATCATATACATATTATACAAAGGCGTAATGTCGTTGGAAAAGTGGGGGGGGGTGGTCTCATCAAAAATATATTAATTTGAGGGTTGCGGATCGCATAAAAGGTTGCGCACCCACCGGTGTTTAATTCGATAATAATCTTAATATAGGAAAACAACAAACGTTATTATTAAACAATATTATTACGTCGTTCTTTATAATATTTATATTTTATCTAATTATTATTACAATCCGAGGATCATTTTCGTGTGCTCATACGCGCGTATCATCATCGGATATTACAGCGCGCAGTAATAATAATGAACACGCGGTACGAGCGTGTTATCCCCGCGAGTTTTAATATTAAGTTTAATTACAAATTATAATATGGCGTTTAATTTAGAGGTAAAAAACGAATAACGCGGCGGCGGCGGCGGCGGTGGCGTCCCGGAATTAATTAATTTCTCCGTAAATTAAACTCCAAACGTTTTCCGGCCGCCATCCTGTTTATGTTTGACATATCATAATAATATTATAAATTATAATAAATAACTTGTAATGTTAATTTCATAATCGATATGTTTTCATTTTTACCTCGCTTTCGCCGCGACAAACATCATCCTTTAATATAATATATATAATATATATATATATACCCTTTTGGGGCTCGTGTTAGGGTTGACTAATCATATGTATTAGTACTTAAATCTCTAATGAACGTTCATGATCTGTTCAGTTTTTACAATTTTTTAGATTCTGAACGAAGCGAAGAAGCTTATGATTTTACAATGATGTTTATTTTTTATTTTTTCTTTCTGTGAACACTTTTTCGTACATAAATACTTACGGTAGTTTGTTTGTACAGAATAAAAATTTGAAATTTTTCCCGTATTTCGTAAGATTTTTTTTTCATAAAATTTTAATGTCTAGATAAGACCCTAAAAAATATACTCATATGTATTACTAACGCTACTGAACCAATTACCTTAGGTCAATTTTTGTTTTTATAACTGTTTTAAGTTGGAATTTTGGCAGAATTCATTAGTTTTACATAAAATTACATACTAAAAGAAAAAAAAAAAATTGGTTAACTGATCTTTACAAAACTTGGTACATAGATAGAGAATTATATCGCAAATATTTTGATGAAAGAAAATAGTATGATATTAGTCTACCTTTTCCGAGAAAATTTGCAAAATTGTGATTTTCGAAAAATTATCTTTTTAAAGTACCATCTAGAGATAAACCAGGTTTTTAAAAGTTACTGGCTGAGACTTTTGGACAAGTATTTCCATAGAAAAAAGTGTTTACAGGAAAAAACAAATATAGAAAATTTTCTTACGTCAAAATATTTCTCTTATTATTGTGTTTGTAAAAATTTTCACAAAGTTTAAATCGAAAAATGATAGTTTTCGAATATTTTTTTGACAAATTTTAGGTAGTTTATCCAAAATAAAATTGAGAAAATGAGAAATTCAAATAATGAACTCTTTACAGTACCATCTAGATTCTTGAGACGAATCCGGTTTCAAAAAGTTGGTGGTCGAGATTTTCGGACAAGTATTTCCAGATGAAAAAGTGTTCATAGAAAAAAAAAAAATAATAATAAAAAACATAAACATCACTGTAAAATAGGGTTACCATAAATGTTCAAGTACTGACCGGGACATTTACCAATAATTTAATCCAATTTTAGATTCTGAGTGGAGCATAGAATCTAGTGTTCAATGGTGTTTGTTTTATTTATATATATGCGTTCGTTTTCGTATGGAAATACTTGTCAAAGAGTTTCGATCAGTTACGTTTTGAAACAGAATTTTCTTCTAGATGGTACTTTTAGAAGGTGTAATTTTTCAAAATTTTCAATAAATTCTTCATAATTAAGGAAAAACTACATAAAATTTGACAAAAACGCTTTTGAATTTTTTTTTTTAATCCAAACTTTATAAACATTTTTAAATATTAATACACAATAATAAGAAAAATATTTTGGTTGAAGAAAATGTTATGTAAATTTTTTTTCAACACTGTTTCATTAAGAATATTTTTTCTCAATTTCAGTTAATTGTGTTGGATATAAAACTGACCGAGAACTATAAATATTTTTGTAATGATAAAAAAATTTGAGGATTTTTATGTAAAATTATTATTTTATATAAATTGAAGCTGCACTCAGAACCATTTAGTAATTAAGTGTAATTTACCGCGTATTTATTTCAAACTCTCACTCGTTTGTTATTATAAATTAGTGTACTCATACACTATACAGAGTTGTCTACTTATTTTACAGTATCTTATAAATTCTAACATACAACACAGATAAATATATTTTACATAAAAAAATTTAGTTATTTAACGCATACTTGAATATTTTATGAGTGAATAAATTACATGCATATAAATATAATATATTTAAATAAAAACATAAAAAAGTAATTAAATGTTGAAATAAAATGATTGGTTACATTTTAAACCACTGTAACTAATAAAAAATGTTTTCTTAATTAATTGAATTCATATATTTTTCGAGGTTTCTCACCTATGTACAACAAGTTGCTTTAAAAACATAATTTTGGAATTGTATTTACACTTTACCGGGATTTCTTCGTTTCGCATCCTGAATCTAAAAGCAGGGAAATTTGAAAACCAAAACCGTGTTTGGGCTGCTCCGGGTTTTTCCACCCCGTTATCCTCGACAACGTGCAACGATGGGAAAGCGGTCGTGCAAAAGTGGGTGCGGGTCACGTTTCGGGAATAAGCCCCTCTGTTCAGGGGATGTGCGATTCGGGGGTGTCAACCCTTCTGCGCGCGGATAAACAATATCCTCCTACCCCTCTCGTCGTCGTCGTCGTCGAGAAACTCCACACAGTTGTATTTTGAATAAAATAATATACACACCCAGAAATAATGTCTCCGGCTCCGGCCGCTGCGGTTCCTGCTCGAAACTAATTGCGCGACACACGACGATGATCCCGTCGTCCGTCCGTTTTTCCTGCGGGATTAACTAGGCACGTTTATTCGGCGTGTCACGCGGCTCTTTACGCGCCGGCGGTGTTTTTGACAGTAGGGATTTGTTGTCGCACACGTGTGTTGTACCGCGTCACATTAAGTGGTCGCCCGGAATCCGAAGCGAAGAGGTCGTTTTATTTATAGCGATTATTTCGTTTTTAGGTCCAGCATGGGGAAAAAAAAGCCGGACATACTTCGCACGTCGGGTGGGATTCTCTTGACGGGCGTATTGCGTTTTAAAGAAACGATAAATAATTTATTCAATAAAACGATTTTGAACGAGGGAAGTTAATAATATAAAAAATAAATGAGAAAAAGAAAATATGTTGGAAAAATGTCCAAAATTTTTTTTCACATTTTCAAAATTTTCTTACGCCAAAATTTTTCTTATATGATTTTCTATTTATGTTTAAATTTTCATATAGTTCGGATCAAAAAATGGTTGTTTCCGAGTCGTTTTTGTCAAATTTTGGGTAGTTTTTTCATAAAAAAAAAAAAATTGAAGAATCGAGAAATTCAAAAAATGACCTTTCTAAAGTACAATCTAGACGCAAATCTTGTTTCAAAAAGTTACTGATCGATACTTTTGGACAAATATTTCTATACGAAAAGTTGTACACAGAAAAAAAAACATTATTGTAAAAACACTAACTTCGTTCAGAATCTAAAAAGCAAACTAAAGTATAGACAAGAAAGCCGGAAATACTTTGCACCACGGATATTCTTCGCTCCTCAGAACAGATACTCTTGGTGGGCTTGTAAAATTAAAAAAAAAAAAACCGTTAAATTATCTCTTCGATAAGACGATTCCGAACGAAGGTGCTATTTAATAATACAAAGAATAATAATTAGAGACCGGATTTTGCATATAATGCATGTTTCTATCTTTATAACCAATTACATGTAGTAATTGGATTTTCATCGATCATACTTAAATGAAGAGAATGGCTAATTTTTACTTTGCATATTAAGTATACATTTCAATTTTACTTCATAATTTAATATTCAGTTATTATATAATATATTTACATTATTTCCAAAATAAAAAAAATTTTTTTTCAAATATAATATAGTATTAAATATATATATTTTTTTATAATAAGATAGGCTTGAGGAAAGTAAATGTAGTGAAAAATTAGGGTAGTCGCCAGCTTTTTTTTTTTTTTTTTAAACGAGTACAATAAACTAAATTCGCAAATTGCTCGGTGGATATTGTCATTTATCTATTTAAACGGGGTAAGTTCAATTACAGATATAGTAATAGATAATGATAATAGTTATTTTATAAATTGGGTTGGGATTTCGATGAATTTCGTATTATTTTTCAAAACCGAAAACAATGTTTTGTTTCGATTATGCTTTATGTGTAATTTTGATTTTTTTTTTTAATCAGGTATAGGTAAGGTCATTTTATTTATTTATTTATTTATTTTTTGGGGGGCTTTTTATAGTTTTTGGATATTTTTTTTGAGCTTTTGGACACAAAATTCGAATTTAACATTTTTCATTTTACACCATAACTCCATAACAAATTATCGAATCGTATTATTTAATTTAATGGCATCGTTTGGGGGGAATAAGGGCCATGCCCCCAGACATTATATTATACTTACAATAATGTTTCTAATATTAAATTTTCCGTACTATAGATATAGTTACTGATAACAAAATAATGAAAATGAATAACATAATAATAATAATACCTGCAGAAATACATCATAATACATCCATGGCGTTACTCAACACTTACTCAACTATTACTGCCATAGAATATAATAACTGAACGAATCTATAAGTACTCTTTGTTTGTAGCATAGACATTATAAACTATTTACGTGTTCATGGGTTGTAGAATATTATCAGCACAGCCACTAACCATGGTATGTATCTGTGGTATTTAATATATTCCTTTGTAAAATGTTAAGACTTTCATATTCTGTAGTTTTTATTTTTTTTGTAACTTTTGTGATCGTTTAATTCTCTTGTATTTCTGTGTACCTATTTTAACGTTTTTTTTTTCTTATCTTGTCGATTCGTGTATTGTTTATAATAATATAAATATTGATAATGTCATTCACCAAAAGAAAACAAAAGTCAAATGTATCAATCGATAAAAGCTTGACGGACGTAGAAGATAATAATATGTCGAATGATGTAACAACAGAATTCGGAAATGCAGAAACTTACGTGCTTCAATACAATTACAGCCAGATCTTACACTTTATTCAAAATGCAAACAAAAACGTTGACAACGATTGTCAATTGAAATCAAACAAATATAGCAATGACTTAGGAAATCATATTGATTACATTAAAACTGATGAACATTGATAAAGTTTAGATTTCAGTTGCTAAATAATTCTATTCATCATTTTGAAAAGCACTTTTTAAATAATAATGGTTAGGAACGGTTTAGAGTTAATATTATAGAAATGCCTTAAGGCTTAAGTAGTTATTTAAAATATATTATAAGATTTATCTATAAGGTACAAGTGTTGTATACAGATATTACTGATATGCCTAATATGATATTATTTCAAATTCGAAAGCAATTTGAAAACTATGAAATTTGGAAAAAATTATTTTGAGTGTAGCTAAAACGTTTTTCTCGAAAAATTAGGTTACTTAATCGTCATTAGGTAGTATTACAACTCGTGCTTATTAAATGCTTAATATGCGCACTGAAATGTATCAGTTTTGAGTTTACTAACCAAGCACCTGTTGGGCTGTAAATGATTACGAATTTTTTAAAAATCTTTCCAATCGAATTCGGATTCGTTTCCAATCGCACATACGCGTTGAAATACCGAATTTCTAAGTACACAATTTTATTAGTTTTTTTCCAAGAACTTCACATATTAAGTATTATACATAGAACCGCATGTGAACACACTGCAATATCGAAAATAACTTTTTGCGTTGTCTGTACAGCATTGCGCCGAGCCCCCCCCCCCCGATAATAAATCGTGCTTCGCAAACGAAAATTGATGACGGGGCGTATCGCATACGTGCGTCAGAAAAAGAAAACTCACTAACAATACTCGTTATGATGTGACTTTATAAAGTTGCACGATGTGCATCATTATTTTGCTAATTCTGCCTTTAATGTGATGTGTGTTGTGAAACGTGAAGCCGACAAGAGATGGGCTCCGCAGTTTGAAAATCGATTTTTTCGAATTCTTAACAATCGTTTGACCACGAATTTCAAACTCAATCAAAAATTGTTGTTCTCAAACAAATATCCCACACAAAATTCCAACAGGAATTTTTATTTTAAAATTTGAAAATTGTGTGCAGCTGCTCTGAAAAAGTGTATTCCACTAGCTCTTAAATATTGAAAAAGTAAAGTAAAATATAGACCAGTGATTCCCAAACTTTTTACACTCACGGCACATCAATATTTAGTTGTAATAAGTCATGGTACACTTACGATAAACATATTGTCTACTTCCTGTGACATATGTATATATATATGTTATTTCAAAAAAGTGTTGAAAATTCAGATTTTTTTAATTTCAATTCTTACTTTATTGAAAATCAGGGAAGTATTATACATATTATGTTGCTACTAAATTTGAAGTTTTTTCAATCTTAAATGACAGTCTGTACTTCCATTTTTTTTTTTCAAGGGTTGTTCAAAAATTCACAGGGGTGGGTGAGGAGTTTCGACCTAATCAACCACAATCTCTAAATATATATATATATGTAACTGGCAATGACGGTAATCGGACATTGGCCTCGAAGACAAGTCTCGTATAAAAGAATTATTAGAAAAAATATGCAAATGCATTCGTTCACGCGAATTGAAACTAATATATTTTATAATTAACAAAAAGCTTTTTTTTTCAAATTTAAACACTCAGTTTTTATTATACCGTTACACCCAGAGAGAATAAAATCGCATTTCTCAAGAATCGTATTTTTACGCACAGACTATATTTGATTAGCGTTAATAATAAATAATAATATATATATATAATATTTTTCACTGTATTTGTCCTGTATATAGTAATTATATGATTTATTTCTTCTAATAAATCATTCGCGGTGTCGAATGTTATCCTATTTTTAACCACACAAATACATGTCAGTGATTTATTCGTAGTCAAAATCCTTCGGTACGTTTATTTATTTATTTATTATTATTATTATTGTTATTGACTTTTTATTTGTCAAACACATTTTTCTCATTTCTTCCGTTCGATTTAAAAATTTAATAGTTAAGTAAGTTAGTTGAATAAATAACTTTTTATAAGCGTGTAAAGTTATAACTATGATTCAAAGTGATGCGTTTAAAATTCAAGTAACTTCAGATTTCTTTTTTTTATTATTACTTAGAATATTATACGAAATTGATCATTCGCATGCGTATGAATGTAAAATTTGACAAACATACTAAATATAATAGGTACTGGCAGTGGCGTAGCCAGGAATTTTTTTCGGGGAGGGCTGATCAGTTGAATACATTAGTGCAATTAGGATTAATTTTATAGGGGCTAACACGTTTATTTTATTCATTTAGTTCTCCAAAGGCTTAACCGGTAAGATGCTTAAACGTGTCAACCTTCAGCAATTTAAAAAAAATATCTGAGAATCTGAGTGATTTTTTAAGGGTGGCTGAACTTCTTAAGTCCTCCTTAATTGTGCCTATGGTTCAAGATACTAGTGACGGATACAAGGGAAATCGCCTTCCCCCTCCCCGTTC
>JAIPRM010013744.1:0-11203 GCA_025469315.1 Stegophylla sp. TES_Ste_2020
TATAAAACATTTTAATGATTACTAAATACTTAAAAATATTATAAAATATTTAACTTCAATTGGCTTCGTGTACCAAGGGAAAAAATTGTATTAAATTAATTAGGTATATTAAATCATTTTTATTTTTTATGACGGCTAAATTATAGCTATATTATAGTTAAATTATAATGTACTAAATTTGTTTATTTGTGTGTTAAATTTTTTATATATATATATATTATATTTTTTTTTATATCCACTTAGAGTATCGCATATAAGGAGTGAATAAATGTAGAACCGAGCCGTCTTTAATAAATTTGGCAACCTTGCCCCAAAATCTCTTTGTATTTCAATGAACAATAGAGCGCGCGGAATCGTGTTCACAGAAAAAAAAAAAAAAACGCGCGGAATCGTACCATAATTATTACTCGGTGATGATAAAATAATATTCGGGTAACGCGTCGAAATGTACACAAACGCAACGGAGAGACACCCCCAGTGTTGAGTTCTTTGATTTATCGTCAAGCTTGATCATTTTCAATGAGCCCTGTCCTTCTCACGCGGACAATGCCAAGGGGCATTCATTCATCTTGTATTGGCTGCGAACACAATAAATTACTTTTGACGGATAATAGGACAGGACCGGGCCAAAAAGACAATATTTCACCGGTAACCGGTAATATAGTCGTATATATAAAGTAAAGCGTGTCGGTCAATTCTGTCGCTAACACATTTCGCCAGAAAGTCTTCGTGACATTTTTTTTCAAACGTTGATACACATATTATACTGTGGTTCGGTCGCTTTTTCAAAACGTTATGTTTCACCTCTGTGCGGTTGGAAATTTTAAGCTTGTTGGTGAGTCAATTTGTTTTTTTTGTCGATAACGTTTTCGACGAGAAACGGACGAACAAAAGCCTCATAATGTTCGGCTGTTTATCAAAAGTGTCTTATAATATAATATAAATTTTATATACACACGTAATATTTGTAATTTTCTTGAAGTTTTCACCAGGGGGAAAAAAGTAAAGGCAAGAAAGCCGGACATACTTCACACCACGGATATTCTTCGCTCTTAGGGGTCAGATACTCTTGGTGGATATGTGGAATTTTAAATAAACGGTAAATCATTTTTTCAATAAGACGATTCTGAACGAAGGAAGTTAATATAAAGATCAATACAATAATAATCGTCATTTTCAACACACCAAGAGTATCTGACCCGAAGAGTGAAGAATATCCATAGTGCGAAGTATGTGCGGCTTTCCTATATTTACTTTCTTTTCTTTTCCTTTACTTTACTATACTTTTTTTTATTTAATAAATAAAGGAACACATATTTAATGAGAAAAAAAAATGTTAGAAAAATGTCATATTTTTTTTTCATATTTTCAAAATTTTCTTATGCCAAAATCTTTCTTATATAATTGTCTACCAATGTTTAAATTTTCATAAATTTTGGATCAAAAAATTATGGTTTTCGAGTCTTTTTTGTTTAATTTTATGAAATTTTTTCAAAAAAATTGAAGAATTGAGAAATTAAAAAATGACCTGTTTAAAGAACCAACTAAAGACCAATTCGGTTTTAAAAAGTTACTGCTCAAGACTTGAACAAGTATTTCCATACAAAAAAGTGTTTACAGAAGAAAAAAAAAAAATAAACATCAGTATAATAACACCAGCTTTTTCACTTCGTTCAGTATTTAAAATACAAGAATTTTATTGATTGAGGTACACGATTATTCCACAATATTAAAAAGAATATTATATAATTTTTTTTTTTTTAACATTATCTATTCTAATTTATTTTATTATTCGATATTAGGTGCCCCAACTGCAAAATACTAAGCATGGTACCAACTTAATAGTTCATAATATATTTGAAGAAAAAGTATATAATATTATACCTATCCAAATGTGAAAAAGTTTTTAATGTGAACTTTAATAACATGTTCTACGCGGAATTTTTATTATTTATTGCATATCGTCGTAAAACGAGTGTGCCGTATATTTTACACACATTCTCGAAGGGTCGTGTCATGTTGAGTTAAAAATTAATTTACATAAATAGTCTGGTAAAGTGGTAACAATAACGTTTATTTTGCTCTGAAACATAATAATGTGACCTCTTAAACTAAGCACATGCAAGAGGCATAATATAACGATATAAACGATTAAATTCGCGTCGTTCACGCGGAAAAACGATCCTATATGGAATATTGCAGTTCATATTATAAGAAGACTATACGCGTATAATAATTATTAATGTAATGTTCCGAGTTGTGTACATGCGACTTGCAGCTTAACAACGTATAGTCAATGGATTTGTTATGAAACTATTTCATATTTTAATTTTGCAAACATTTGTGTAACGAAAATATGAAAATCTATATCATAACTCGCATTTTTTTTTTTTTTTTTTTGAAACTGGGACATAAAACTTGATTATTAAAAACGAAGTTAATTTTCAAAAAAGTAATTACGTACAAAAGTCATTACTATTTTGTTGTGCTTACCATTGTGTACCTATATTAAGGTGCGACATTTTTATTATATTTTTTTTTTTTCAATTATTCCAAGAAGAATTCAGCAGTAGTGATTCCCCAGTTCCATTTAATTGCGTACTCATGACGATATGTACTTACGATGAGCTAAACGAGGGAAGTACTTTAAATCATTTAATTAGACAATATTAACTACAATCGTTATTCTACGATGGTGAACACTCGAATGATAATAATATAATTTTAAGGTCTCTTGAAAAAAAAAAAATCCGAATTTGTGGCCTTGTAATTTTTCCATTACTCAATGGTACTATAATAAAAAAGCGCGAGTATATAATACCTATATAATTAGCATCACCGTACTAATTAATTAAAACACTCTATAACATACCTGTTTTATTTTTTCGTGCATAATTAAATTGGCAGGAAAAATTACCAAAATATTAAAAATCTGTTTTCAAGTTGATTACAAAATTAATAAATAATATAACACTGAATACATTAAACAATAATAACTCTGTATCTTTTGAATACCATTAATCGAAAAACTTTATTTATTTATTTTTTTTTACATGAATTCACTAATTGATTTTTAAAATGGTTACTTAATTTATTTTACTTTTACTCGTTGATTTATTGTAATTGTAATTATTTTTGAAATTATTGTGATTAATTTGATCTAAATACGTAGGTAATGTTCACAGAAAATATTGTTCTTTCAGTTAAAATATAACTCAATAAATGTATCAAAATTCAAGATTTGAAATAATATATATTTATACTGATTTTACTCGATCAATATCATCAACACCAGTAAAATATAATTTAATCTAAATTCATCTTTCATGGACACATTATGTAGTTGCTTTCAAAAAAAAATTTAACGCCTGAAAATTACTTTCTGCTAATGTTTCATTAGCATTTAGTGGTCCAAAATCACGATGACCCCTTAAATCTATGCTATGACTGTCATTAAAGAATGTACCACCGATTCAACAACGGAATAATTAATTTTTTTTAACTTTTTCGAATCTTTTTAGTTGGTTGTTAACAGAATAATACGTCTCTATAATGATATACGAAATTCATTGAAAATCTATTATATTATTATTATCAATGCATTATCACGTTTATTATTTTATTATTTTTGAGATGACGAAATAAAACAAAAAATTATTTGTGATTTGCTAATATTAGACACATATTATTTGAAAATATCCTTAATTTTATATTTTTTAATGACCACGACGAAAAGACCAGGGCAAAGCGACCATGGTGAATAATTTTCCTAGATCCTATTTGATAATATAAATTTTTTTCAAGACTAAGGAATTTTTCTGTGGCATTTCTCCATTTTTTAAAAGTTCAAAATAGTTTTAATTTAATTTAATTTTAATTTAAGTTAATAGTTTTAAAATTTTCATGCACGATGACATAGAGCATTTATAGTTTCAGTTTTATTTAGATTTCCAATGATATTCAGATCATTACTACAGAAAAAAACTAAATTTATTTAGATTATTCTGTGCCGTCATATATTTTGTTATCTTAATGCGGAACTATTACATTAATATTTTGTAGATCATAAGAGTTTATGTAGGTATATTTAGTTAATCTAAATTACATAAATAAAATAAATAATCTGAACTATAGCTTAATAAAGTGAAACTCCTCCCCACTCATTGCGCCAATGCTCGGGCGTGTTGATATAAACGATTATGACATAAAAAATTATATATATATTAAATAACAAAATCACAGCAATATTAATTCATTCGTTGCTAATTAAATTAGTACAATTTCGTAGAACAATAAACATTATTTGATTTGCAAATAATATTTAGTGATGAATTCAGTTTTAAACATTGTTCATGGTAGACTATATACCAACGTAATACTCGATTATAATTTGCTTTTCTGCTGTACACATTACACAGTATAATCCAGCATGTACCTAGATAAATTCGAATTTGTATTGAAAATAGAATATATTAAAAATAAATAAATATATGTGTGTGTGTGTGTGTGTGTTTACTGTGTATGTACAATGTAATCACAACCATTTATTGCCATCAATAATAATAAATTGCTTATTTTTTTATAATTGTATTTAAATAATTTATTTATTTTAAAATTACATTAAAATATTTCGATTGTCGATAATAGTATTTATATTTTAGTAATAATTAAATATGTCAAATTTACGTGAATTTACCGATAAACTTTGATTTTTTTGTAACATAGCCATAAGGGTACGTACCCTAAAAAGTACCTTTTCTTCTCTATCACATAGATATAGCATAACTAAGGTGTTGTTTAATCTATTGTTTACATAGTTTAGCTACTACCTCAAATAATGTGTATTATTGATATGCTTTTAATAGAATATTTAAATTTGTTTGCTTAATATGAATTAAATACATATTGCATATATATACATATTAATCACATCAAAATTAATTATTCACGAAACATAAATAATTCGTAACGTATAGGTATTTAAGTGGCATGAAGTGTTTATTAATAAAATTAATATTGATTTTATTTATACAGTTTTACCAATCGATAAAGATTATCATAAATTCATTACAGATAAAATTCAGAATATACAATATCCGACTTTTTTAAGGTTCAATCAAATACCTATTAGGTAATTGTTGGCGGACATTATTCACAATGGCATTATACAAAATACTATTCCTTCGAATTCGATCAAACTTCATACTGTTGTATTATAAATGTAGGCTTCGTAAAAACGTTTAATTTAAGGGATCACTCGTTAAATTGTTCAGTAAAAAAAATAAATATATATTGGTAAGTTTACGGTATATTTACTTTACCGGTAAATTTACCCGGTAAAAATTTACAGCGCTTACATCTCTACTAATAATTATTTAATAATTTTTGATAAATTAAAACGGCCTCACTCCAACATAGTTCATTCCAGAACCGTCAAATTGTCCCACAGTCTACACTCGTAATGAAAATATACTAAATAATCGATTGCTCTGTAGGTTCAATCAAAATTAATTTCATTAATATAATTTTTTTAAATTAGGACATTTAAATTAGTAATTAAAACGATTTGAATTCGAAACGATCGTTGAAATAGCTTTTATGCGTTTCGTAACTATGATGATATTAACTTATTATAAGACTTTAAGAATGCGTGGAAACGACGCGCAGCTCACTGGATTCTTCAATTTGAATTGCCGACTCGTGGAAAAATTTCCACTTCACAAACGGGGATGGGGGTTGGAAAAACACACGCCATCAATTTTCTTCCGTACACCCGCCGCACAACGAGATCGACGAAAACGGTATTCGAAATAAAATCGCAGCTCCGAGAAAAACGAAATCGTATAAAATCTCCTGTCAGCCCCGAGTCTATAATGTCCTAGAAAAATGCACGCTCATATCCCGTTCCCGTCTCCCCCGATCCTTACCATCTGTCCGAACCAGTCGGTGTGTGAACATTTCCCGTTTACCGTGAGTCGGGTCCACGCGACGTGTGCGGCGAGACAAAATCAAAACGGATTCGAACAAACGCGTGGCCCGACGTACGCGCGCGCGCGTGTGTATGTGTGTGTGTGTGTGTGTGTGTGTGTGTGTGTGTGTGTGGGTGGAGTAGTAAACTCATCCGATTGCACGGTATACTCTCCCGGGTCGTTTTTTAGTCTAAAAAAGGTCACATGTAAACTATGCCGGATTCACGTCAGTTCTACCTGTGTATGTTATTTTACGTTAACTCTCCCGGGTGAACTCCAGCGTAACCTGACGGATTTACAAATCGAATTGTACATAATATGAATTTTAAGTCACGATTATTATTTACTTTGCCACAAAAATAGTGTTGACATCATCATCACATTTGAAAAAAAAAGAAAAAAAAAAGAAACATTAAAGAATAGTAAAAACAATATAATTGGCAAATCAAAGTAATAACTTATGAAACTACTTACCTACTAATAATATTGTTTACATTATACTCAACAATCAGGAAAAATATTAAAACAAATAATATAGTGAGTTGATAATTTAGTGAACAGGGACCATATTTTATCGAATATTAGAATCTAGTGTTTTTACAATGATGTTTATTTATTTTTATTTTTTTTTCTGTGTACAACTTTTCGTATAGAAATACTTACCCGAAAGTTTCGGTCAATAACTTTTTGAAACCGGATTTTCCTCTAGATTGTATTTTAAAGAGGTCATTTTTTGAATTTCTCAATTCTTCAATTTTTTTTTTTTTTTTGAAAAAACTACCCAAAATTTGACAAAAACGACTCGGAAACCATTATTTTTTGATCCGAACTATATGAAAATTTAAACATAGGTAGAAAATCATATAAGAAAAATTTTGGCGAAAGAAAATTTTGAAAATGTGAAAAAAAATTTAGACATTTTTCTAATATTTTTTTTTCTCATTTATTTTTTATATTATTAACTTTCTTCGTTCAGTATCGTTTTATTGATGAAATGATTTATCGTTTCTTTAAAATCCAATACATCCGTCAATAGAATCCCATTCGTCGTGCGAAAAACACCCGTCGTGCGAAGTATGTCCGACTTTTTATAATTATATCCTATTAAGTATAATAAATAATAGATACATATTTATACAGTTGTTTTTGAATATTATGAAAATTATGTTAACGATAACTTAATAAAATTATTGTTGTGATTATAATATTATGTGCCCCGCATAAAATGCACAACTCGTGTATACACGGAAAATGTTGTTAATAATATAATATTGTTCTCGTTATTTTATCGTTGTTATCGTACAAGCATTGGTCACAAAACATGCTATTTTGTTATTGTCTTCCGTCTAATACAATGTTAAACGTGTATAATCGATTATCACCTAGGTTTCGCCATTTAAAACATTCACACAAACAATGACTGTACCGCGGGGGTGTGCCTTAAAACTGAAAATATGTCTCGACAGCGTTTGCCAACCCTAGTGTTACACGTTTTTCATCTTAACTGCTGTAAAAAAACGGTAATATCCGGTTTTCATATTATAATTAACATAATCGATTATTGTCATTAGACATTAATATTTTTCAATGATTGCTAAAAACAATAATAATTTATATTGTAAATTAACAATAAAATAGCAATGTCGTGGCCACACTTAAACAGACATAATAATCATGATACAGTTTACGAAGGAATTATATTAGGAAAAAAGGAAGAGGACAACCTAGAACAAACTAGAACTGGAATTAAAATATATGGAAATAAAACATAAATTAATAAATTAATTAAATATTAAAAGACCTAAGATTAAAACTTGAAAAATATTTGGTTTTGTTGGTTGCAATTTTAAATAATTGACATTTTTTTTTTTTTTTTTTTTTTTAACCCATAATTGAATATCAATAATATAACGTCGTCAATGCAACCGAATTTTTGGATTTAAAATATATATATATTTCTTTATTATTCATGAATGTAACATTTGACTACTTACGAATAATTTCATTTTATTTCATATGTCTATTATACAAATCAACATTAATAAATAAATTAAAATTAAAAATATGTTATAACAAACTATTGGCTATAAGTTACATCACTACTAAATATATAAATTATAATTTGCTGATTGTCATAATAGCTAATGACCAACTCTCGTATCCACTTCAATGCACTGGTATTGGCCGCGTGGATTTATTCCATGCCTTTCTTAAATTTCCTCTTTGATCACTGCATCACAATACGACTAATAAGATCCGCTCGTGATTTTACATAGTTTATTCGTTATTAAACAACGGAAATAACAGCACACTCGAATGAATAATTCTCGTTGTCGAATGTTTACCGTCTGATACCGATTAGTAGTTACGAAATGTATTTTTATGTAAAATATTGTCGTATGGACAGTAGTTCTTACAAACCGAAATGTATCTAAACTCAAATAGTTTTGTTCGGTTCCAAAAATCGTACAAACGTGTAAAACTTTTAATATTCATCGAATATTATATTCTGCTGGGACTTTTGTCGTCCGTTTCCACTCTTAGAGTGATTACGATTTTGTCCAACGGATTGCGGGATTGGATCCGTCAAATTATATTATTCTTTTGATGTCTGAAAGCCCGGAAAAGATTTCTATTATATTTGTTCTCGAACGGCATTGCATTCATCGCGACGTTTCGTGCATTTGTTTTCAGTACATTATTGTGCCGCCACCCTCAACCCTCCCCCCCCCATTCTTATTGTTTGTAAAGAATTCGTTTTTCACACAAAATGCATTCAAAGTGAACGACGTTTATTACGCGCATAACGATGAAAGCAAATATGTGCGAGTTTACTACGGTTTTATTTATAGGCACTGTTGTTGAGAATAACTGAAATTATGGTTATTGCCGAAGGATAACACGTTTTTTTTTTTTTCCTTTTTTAGCTTTCTGCGTAATAAATATTCGAATAATACGCTTTGATGTTCCCGTGTGATTTTTATCCTTTTAGTATTAAAAATGTATCGAATCCCCCCCCCGTGCGTTTCGCCGCCCCGGGACGACGTATACGCAGTGTTTTATGATGTTTTTTTTTTTTAGTTCTTTGGCGAAAAAATTCCCGGTCGAAATGCGATCCAAAAATATTATCTTTTTTTAATATCGGTATCGGAGGATTGTATAATAGCTGTTTTTAAGTAAGTAGAGACGTTTAAGGGGGCCCACGACGACGGACCGAGGAATTTTCGTATTAAAGTTTATTTCGTTGCACTAAAAATCGGTAGAGCTAACACTGCCGTGTCCCAAATGTTTTATTATATTATTATATCTACCGCACAATATACACTATAAAAATGTTTATCACGTATGAAAAAAAATAAAAAAAAAAATAGTATTCACAGAGAATGTAATATAAAACGTATTTGTCGTGATGTAACGTATTACGACGGTGAGGAATTTGGGAAAAATTGATTATTCCAATCGCTCGTAACATCCAAATACTATACGCATCGAATCGATGTCCAACAAATTTTGACAAAGTCCCTCGAGCTCCCCTCCTCCTCCTATCTCGCCGGCCATTGCGTCATCGGTCTGTTTTCGCATCGACAATACATTTAGAAAATCAAAATATATTAATTCGTACATTTTATATGTATAGTTCACAGGGTGATTTTCGAACCGGGTTCGCCCCATATATTTATACCTGTATTATGCACAGCAGGTTTTAATTTATATTTTGATAAAAATTACTAAAATTTAAATAAAATAAATATTTTGATGAAAATTAGTAAACTTTTCCACGGTTTACGTGAAAGATAATATTTATTTTTTGAAAATTTTGTTACATAAACAATTTAAATTTCATTATTAGGCTGAAAGATAAAAATTGAAATTTCTTAAAACTAATAATAACAGTACGGAAAAGCAAGATACCGCGTTAAAATCGTAAAATGACTGAATCACCCTAAGCTTTTTTAATGTTTACAACTCGAGAAAAATCGGTCGAACATTTTAGGAATACAAACTTTAACATTTTACGTGAAAAGTACTGTCGTTCGGAATCTCACGAGAATCATAAACGTGCTACGGTTGTCGTCTAAGAAAACAAAATTAATGACCTTAAAAATCGACCAGATCAAAAGCTATGTATACCTAAAATGCTGATTTCCTACAAATCAGGGCTTCAAAAAAATAAAAAATGCTTGTATTTATTTTGTTTAATATTTTTATCATATTTTTTCTTTTAGACACTTCAATTGTAACATGTAAATCATTAGCAAGAAAACTTTGTTTATAACATATACTTAAAACCCTAGAATCAAAATTTTAGCGTTATTCTTGAATATTTATTTTGTTTTTTTTTTTTTTTTTAAAAAAGAATACATGTTATTATTACAAAAGAAACTATGATCTTTATAACATAACATATATTATGATATACCTAAGTGTTTTATTAAATTGTATTGTGTTTTCTATTTTTTTCTTAACTATGTTTTTTTTATGTATAAAACATAAATAAATGTCATCATAATTTATGAGAAAAAAAGCCATGATCTGAATTTTGTCATAAACATAATATTTATTATTTATTTTATATTTTGTAAATAACTAATACAGAACGAAAAAAAAAAAAAAAACATTTTATAATTTTCAACTGAGAAAAAATGCATATAAATGAAACATATAATATACTTATTTTAAAAGATAAATTTACAAAAATAATAATAATTGAAATATTTCACGAACTATTTCATTATTATATTTCAACATATTATATTTAAATGAAATTTTCAAGCACTATTATTATATTATACACTAAAAATTATTATTGAACGAAGACGAATATCAATTTGTAATAATTCTTCCTTTAAATCTAGTCGTAGCAAATATTGTTGGTTCATTGCATTTTTTTACTCTTAACACAACGAATTTCGGTGTAACAAATTATCGACATAACGAACTTTCTTCTCGGTTTCTTGGTTCTTTGAAATTTGTTGTTTTTTTTATGAAAATTAGCTATAAAAAGCCGGACATACTTCGAACGATGGGTGTACTTCGCACGACGGGTGGTATTCTCTTGACGGGCGTATTAAATTTTAAAGAAACGATAAATCATTTCATAAGTAAAACGATTGTGAACGAACAAAGTTAATAATATAAGAAAAAAAAAAATTTTTAAAAAATGTGAAAAATTTTTTTTCACATTTTCAAAATTTTCTTGCGCCAAAATCTTTTTTATAGGATTTTCTATCTAT
>JAIPRM010013745.1:0-11202 GCA_025469315.1 Stegophylla sp. TES_Ste_2020
AATGATGTTTATTTTTTGTGCTATTAATTTGAGGGGCAGAACCTGTGTGGGAAGGGGCGAATAGACAAAAATACATTAAATAAACATCGACTTTATACTTTTCTTTTTACTTTTTTAAAATTCGTAGAAGGCACATCGACTCCCCTAGTAAATTTACATCTTAGAAATCTGTAGTTGTATAGAGTATTTTATTGTTTTATTCACTTAATATCATATTTTGTTTCATGTTAATACATTTTTAGTGTATATTTCAATAATACATTGATTGAATAAATGCATGCTTATTTCGTATGTTTTAGTGCATATAATTCCGGGTCTGATATTTTTTTTTCTTATATAGTTATATTATTAACTTCACTATTTCACATACTTCGCACGATGGGTGGTATTCTCTTGATAGGCGTATTAAATTTTAAAGAAACGATAAATCATTTCTTCAGTAAAACGATTCTGAACGAAGGGAGTTAATAATATAAGAAAAAAAAATTTTCGAAAAATGTCCGAAATTTTTTTTCACATTTTCAAAATTTTCTTGCGTTAAGAAAATTCTTTTTCATAAGATTTCATTCTTTTTTATAAGATTTTCTATCTATGTTTAAATTTTCATAGAATTCTGATCAAAAAATGATGGTTTTCCAAAGCCTGAATAATCCATTTTATTTTGTAAATAAACCGATGCATTGTACAGCAACTAGTAGGCCTATATTCAAGACAATATTATTTTATGTTTATTGAAGTTTAAATACCAGAAATTTCAATTTTTGTCATTGTGATATCAATAATTAACAATCCGTCGAGACGAACGCTCGGTGCCGGCTGATGACAAAAAACGTGTACTCAAATGGAGTGGAGCATACAACGTACTAACTAGAGCTCGGATGTTTATGGCTTTACATATTTTTTTAACGCAGCCATAATTATACCGAAATACGATACAAATCCGAATCATCAAGTCCAGATTCCAAATATGCAAACTTATTTTGCATACCTATATTTGCATCTTTGATATTATTGGGCATATAAATGCATATTTTGCTCACTTCTAGATTTCAAGAACGCACGCAGAAAAATTTTGGGGGGTATTTTGGAAATTTGAAAATCAGTTATTAATTATAAATTATATTTTTCTTATTTCTATTTTTGTCCCCGGAAGTTATAGCAGTTATATTCACAATTCCATAAATATGTAGTATATTTCTCTATGTACGATTAACAATGTTAATACATTCAATTTCTTTTCTCCTATTTTGTCACACAAATAAGTTTTCAATCTACGAAGGGGAAAAAAAGGCTTTCACTTGTATCTAATTTTATTAGCTTTAGATATCTACAATTTATATGATAGCATTTAGCTGTAGGCCACAATAATTGTTATTCGTGTGTATAATAACTTAGGTGTTTTCCGTGTCTGTAAACATTTAATAATTTGTTTGTGCTTTACATTTACAACGGGCATATATTAATTATATTTATTAATCCTATTTGAATCAGGCCCGTAGCCAACCAAATTTACAGGGGGGGGGGGCAAACCAATTTTAAGGGGAGCATTATATATAAAAACAATATTTATGAAATTTTTAATTTATTTATACTGATATCTCATTAAATGAACAAAACTGTAATTTTCCATTAAATATTTAATGGAATATTTTGGAAATTTACAAAAGAATTATTTACAATAATACATTTATTTTAAAAATACAAAACGAATAATACTAAAATTTTTAATTTTTTTTTAAAAATAAAACTTAAATTAGTGTTTATTTATATAATTAAATGATGGAAAAAGGGGGGTCGTGGTCTCAAAAAGACTGAGAACTGCTGAAAAGACCTACCTAAAAGCCTTTCTAATATTTTTAATATTCTTAGAGGGGGCAAACATTGGGTTTAGGGAGGGCAACGGCCCCTCTGCCCCCTCCCGTAGCTACAGGCCTGATTTGAATATTTTTTAGATTCTAAGTGGAGCGAAGAAACTAGTGATTTTATAACAACGTTTTTTCAAATTGTTTCATTTTTTTTTTTTTATATATATATGTAAGTACACGTTTTTGTATAAAATTACTTGTCCAAAAGTTTCGACCAGCAACATTTTGAATCACAATTTATATCTACATGATACTTTTAAGAGGCCATTTTTTAAAATTTTCAATAGTTTTCTCAAAATTAGGGGAAAAGTTTTAAAAATTTGAAAAATAAAACTCGAAAACTATCTTTTTTTTTAATCGAAACTTTATGAAAAACTAAGTATAGACAGGCAATACAATGAAAAATATTTAGACGCTAGAAAAATTTTTAAATCTGGAAAGAAATTTTGGAAATTTTTTTTTTAATACTTTTTTTCTCATAAAAAATATTTTTTTTACTTTTTTCAGTTAATAATGAAATATAAAACTGGTCTATTAAAAAATACATTTTTTTGTTGTTTTTACAACAGTTTTTATAATTTTTAAGTAAAATTGTCTCGAATAAACTGAAGCTTCGTTCAGAATCGTCTTATTGAAGAAATGATTTATCGTTTCTTTAAAATTCAATACACCCATCATGAGAATCCCACCAGACGTGCGAAGAACACCCCGACGAGCGAAGTACACACTTTTTAAATTCAAATTTGTTGGTATAAAATATTTATTATGCTTCAGCCAGCACTCCATAGAGGCATAGACAGACGTAGTGCAATATTATATTATACCTGACTATTAAAGTATGTTACAAGATATTAAAAGATATTTTAAGATATAATAAGTAAATAAACCCAAACATTTTGGGGGGTGTTTGAACTCCCAAAACACCCCTCTGCGTACGTCCCTGCTAGATTTAGTAGCATATTTATAAATTATAAATCCTTTGATATAATTTATTTTCCAAATAATTACCAATTATCATCAACCATAGTTAATTGTATTTATATACTTGTTATATATTATGTAATATTAAATTAGAAAAGATTATATTATTGAAGTTACTCTGCAAATAAATGATTTTTATTTATACAAAACTTGTAAAGCATAATTATGCGTAAGATATTGAAAAAAACGCGAAGTAAAATTCAATATATATATATATATATATATTTGTTGAAAAAATGTATATATTAAGTACATTTTAAGGTATATGATTGCATATTTTGACATTTTATATTTAGTAAAATATAATAGGTCAAAAACATTTTGTTTTAAAAATTTTGCGTTTTAGAAATTAAATTTAACACATTTGTATATAATTTGAAAATATTTTAAGGTAAAATGGTGCCATATGCGGGGGAGGGAAATGAATTCATATGCTTTTTTAATTCTACCCGTGTGTGATGTTATAATAACAATAATAATTATTGTTTGAATCTTGTGTGACGTATAATAATTGGTCACAACGCCAAATCGGCAATAATAACGCAATATATTATATTAAACTCTCAAATAACTGGAAGATCCAATGTATTATTTTTTGTAATTTCTAGTATTTATTGTTTTAATTGTACTTATTGAAATTTTAATGTCTCTCCACTTTCTGTATATAACATAAAAATAATACCGTTCTTGTAATCTGATAACATTATTTTTGGCTGCCGGAATGTATACGTCGTGTTGCGCGAAGTTGGAATTGTCTGTATTTCACGTTTCTAATTTTTCATCTCGTGAGATCAGCGATTCCGACTATGTGCAACGTTTACGAAGAAGATAGTACCTACTTGGACACAATTTAAATATGTATAGTTATATTATAAGAGTAAGCTAATCAGAATGTGTGTAACAATGTAAATTAAATCTAACAATACCTATTTAATATTAAAAATACAATTTATATCATGTACATCGTACATAGCTAAGGAATTATTCCCGAGCATATCTTACTTATTGTATCTACTGTCAGTGGCGTATTTAGGATTTTCTCAAAGAGGGGGGATATGGAACTGCATTTTAAGTTGGCTCTCAATTTAATAAGAATAACTGCAGTGTTATAAGTAAGTTTAGGACAAGTTATTATTATTATTTTTTGTATTACAATTCATGTAAAAATATGTGATTTCATATTATTTCAATATATTTTTATAATTTATTAAAGTATGTGCTCACACTTCGTTTTATCGTCAACTATCTTTAATTGATTTTAAATGCGAAAAACGTTGAGCAAATCGTAAAGAGAGACCAACTTCGTGATTATGAAATAATATTTTCAAAGTACTTAAGTACAAAAGCTTTAATGCACATATTAATTAAATTATAGTAAAGCTTAAAGGATTATATTTTAAAGACAATCTGTGGTAAATTCAAAAACACAATCTGTCCTATCGCACTTAACCATAAATTGGTCAGGTATATTTTGGATTTGGTTCAATGGTTTGGAATTCGTTTCAGTCTGGTCAAATCGAAAAATTCAAAATATTAAAAGGCGTTTCATACATTTACATTGTTTTGGTTCAAAGACCAAATATTTGTATAATTTATAATAAAATTAGCTACTCGACCAAAGTATTTGGATGTAATGTTCATTTACAAGTTATTGAAATGTGTGATAGATTGTCCCAAGTCTTGATCTCAAATTGATTTTGAAATTCCACAATTTGATCAAATAATAAAACCGGTTTTCATTTTCTTTTTAGTCATAGAAAAAAATTATATTAATAAGACTCCAATATGCCACTACATAACTGTAATCATAAATCATTTTGTTGCATTAAACATCTGATTATCTGAATATGTTTTCAATACCTAAACGACGACGTTTATCTAAATGAATATTATATAAACGGAAAATATTTCTATAAATCTAAAAATTTCCAATTTTGATAAATATTAATGCACTCACATTTAATTAATTTTTTTCTTATGACTGTAAATTTGAGACATTTGAGTGCAACTTGTTTTAGGGTATAAGTTTTACAAAAAATGAATTTATATGTAGAAAAAAATCATTAAAATGCAGTTCATAAGGAAATTATCAAAAAAAGAAAAAAACATAAATTGTATTCACTTGACTAGATCATGAAACAAATTTTTAGCTCACCTAAATATAAAATAGAATATAATAGACAAAAATATTCAATTTCTATAACTTTTTATCCCTAATAATAATATTATGTTCTTTAATATGTAACCTAGTTTGTAATAATTTTAGTATGACTATATTAGAACAAATGAGAAAAAATCAACAAAGTGGGTACATGAAGCAAGTTATTTTTTCGTTTTTATTTAAATTAATTGTGTTTTTATATTTCTGTTTATCTTCCTTATTTGAGGTGAAACTATTTAGTACAAAGATAAAAAAGACCTATTTAAAGTACTATATGCTACTAAAATTATCTATTGGAAGCAGAGAATAAACATACAGGTCTGAATTAGTTTTCAATTCAATTCAAAAGAAAAAATAAAAAAAAAGCCATCAATATAAAACTTTTATGGCTCTTTTTCTGCTCTTAGAGTAAGAATTTAAAACAATAAAATTTGGTAATAATTTTTAATGTTATTAATTTTCAATCGTTTCTCACAAATCGAATTAATTTGTAATTCCATCATACATAAAATAGTGATATAAATAAAAGGTCAATGGGGAATTTAGATATCACCCTTATACCCCATATCACCCTTCACCTGTAAATACGCCAGTACCTATTATAAACATTAAATGATATTCAAATTATATCATCCAGCAGTGGCGTATTTACGGGGGTGGTTCAAGGGTACTGGACCCTTCCCAGAACTAAAAAAAATTCAAAGCAAAGGAATTATCCTTCAATGAATTAAATAATAAATAAGTATAAAAGGTATAAAATGCAACGAAGGTGGAGAATAGGGTGGTCCTAATTTAAAACCTTTAAGATTCTGAGTGGACCCCTCTCTAATTACTATATAATATATAATATATATAGTAGATATTTTTAAATGTTGGACCCCCCCAGAAAAATTTGAAAATACGCCACTGTCATCCAAATAGTTTTAAGATTTTTTGCATTTTTATTTGTTATTATTATAAGTAAAAAATTGTATGCAATATAAATTTATGATAATTAAATTAAATTGTATCATATTATTATAATATTAAAATTGACTCTCAATTCAGTCAGTATGGCGAAAAAACCAATTGTACGACAAACTAAATGCACCCTCTAAGAAATTAACTGTTCTGACTTTTATGTATCTCCACTTGTATCACAAAAATAATACTGTTCATGATCCTTGTAGTCTAATATCATATTTGCTGCCGGAATGTAAATGTGTTGTGCGAAGTTGGAATTGTCTGTGTTTTACGTGTCTTATTTTCCATCTCGTGAAATCAGCAACTCTGACTATGTGCAACGTGTACGAAGATGATTGGACATACTTGGACACACTTTAGGCATATAATCGTAACATTTAAATTTTGATATTATTTACTATTAAATAATTAGGATTTATAATATGCATTAAGAGAGTAGGTATGCAAAAAAAAATACTACGATTTGTCGAATATATTATTAATTAATATAATTAATCATAAATTGGAAAATATTGTTTTCACGACTCTAAATTTTAAGCATTATTTATATTTTCTTATACAATATAATCAATGAATATAAAATTAGTATTTGAAATAATTATACATGATGATTTATTAAGCATCTTTTGGCCGTAAAAATGGAAAAATTTGGAATTTTTTTTTTAAATGTTTAACTTACTAAAAAAACTATGATTTCCATAACTTTTATTTTCAAGTCACAATAAAGATATTCTGTGGTGATTCGATCTTTTTTTTCGAAGAGCAACCCCCAATTTTAACTACGGAATTTTGTTCAGGTAATTTTTCTGTAAAATTTTGTGTAATAAAATCAAAATTTGAACGAGTAGTTTATATTTTACAACATCACAAATTAATTAGGTGTTGTAAAATCATAGGTTCATAAAAAATACGTAATACTAATGGTTAGGTACGATATGTGTCCGAGAGACTATTTTCCTTAACACTTAAATTTGAATAAATTAAAAACTACTCTTTCAAATTTTGATTTCAATACATCGACATTCACAGAAAAATAACATGAATAAAAATCCTCAGTTGAAATAGGGTGTTACAAGTTGTAAAAAAAGTTTGTGATTTCAAAGAACATCCTTAAGGTGACATGAAAAAAATTAGTTATGGGAAACATAGTTTTTATAATGACTTGAACATTCGAAAAAAAAAATCTAAATTTTTGCCTTTTACGGTCAAAAAAGGGTGTGAGCACGCTTAAAAATCACAATGTGTAACATAGTAATGAATGTGCATGCATAGCTAGAGGTACAGTCTTAGTAAATTTACTAGATAAAAGTTAATTTAAATATGTGAAATTGTATAAAATTATTTACCATTGTTCAAATTGAGTGACTCCCATTTCAAATATTTATATAAAAGCTATCAATATAACTATTTTTATTTTTTAAGGACTTTAATTAATAAATAGTTTTTATCAGTGGCGTGTGTGGGGGGGAGGTTAGGGGTTATATCCCTCCCCATTGCATTTTTTACCGTGTTATTTATTTGCTATAAAATACGAAACATATAAAATATAAGATTGCCTGTAAACAAATAGTTGGAAATATTTAGTACATTTATGAAAAATGAGATAAGAAATCAATATGAATTATGTTTATAATTGATTATGAATAGAGTTCGGAACTTAATGCTCTTAAAAATTACTAGATATGCAAGCATTTATGCGCTTAAAAAGTACATTTATGCTCTAAAATTATGCACTTTTTTTTTTTATCAAACGAAATTTTCATAATTACAAGTATTTTATTAATCAGTGCCCATACTAAATACTCTTAAGTAGGTGAATTTAATGAAGCTTCGTAGATAATCTCAAAAGAGTATGATAAAAATGTAAAATCAACTTACATTTCCAGAAATAAATATACAAAATAAAATAATTGCTTGAAAAACGTTTCATGAATTAAATCAATTTTCTTTTAAAATTTTCCCAATAAATTATGTATATATATATATATTTTAAAAACCTAAATAAAAATAAAAAAACCGTTAAGTACCTAATTAAATGTATTTTAATTTAATTTATTTAAGTATAACATTGTTATTACCTTAAAAATTAATGAATAGAACCACTAAATATTTTTAAAATTATTTTCAAAGTTAAAAGATCGTAAATTATTAACCATTAGCAAATTTTTATACTTTGAAAAACTAAGTGCATTATTTCTTATATTTTTTTTATGTTTCTAATGTTCATAAAAATGGATTTGAAACACAGAGTAAGTATAATAATACATTTAATATTTAATGAAAACTCTAAAAATTAATTCATTTTGTTTTTTTATTACCAAATTTCAAATTTTATCATCAAATATTCTTTAAAAAGTTGTAAAATTACTACAAAATCATCAAATATGCAAAAATATGCACTATAAACTTTTAATATTTACTACGCGGTGTCATCAAATGAATTTCTAGCTTACCTAACAATAAATCTAATTGCTTACAAAAAACATGCAAATGCAACAACTTCCGAGCCTTAATAATGAGTTTTAAAATGGAATGATAAAATAATTGAAGTAGACAGTAGTCTGTACAATATTGTAACTTGTAGATATATTTACAACTGTGGTTATTTTGCATATGAACAGTTAGTACCTAGTTATAAGTATTTATACGAAATTAAATATGTAATAAAAATTAATAAAAGACATTTATCTATTAAATATTTCATTGTGCGTAAAAAAAAAAGCTGTTAAAGTTTTTTGTGGTTTAAACCACATTATATTAAATACGATAAAATGAATAAAATAACAACTTGTAGTCAATCAAAATGTAATTTTTTTTTTAATTGAAAAAATTATTCATAGGATAATGACACAAAAAAGTTTAAAAAGATTTTATAAATATTTTACAAAAGATTTTTTTAAATATTTTTGTTGTAATTAAAATTCACTGGGCATATTGGTGTAATAGGATAAAAAATTTAAAGGAGGAGGGGAACAAATATATTTATTTGATTGATTTTGACCCTCTTCCTCAATGAGTATTAATTTTATCCAACTTTTCCAAAATCTATGGAGTTTTGAATGGACGGGGGGGGGGTGTAATTCCCCCTAATTGTACCCGTGACTGGGTATATGATTTTTCGTTCTGGATTTATTTCCCACTCTACTTCCAAATTACATCCCCTCCCATAAGAAATTCCTGGGCACATCACTGCATGTAGCATATAGTATTATACCTTTATAATGGTATCATGCTCTAAATGTCTAAATTGTTAATACAGTGTTATAATAATATTTCATTGTAAAAATAATAGAAATCTTTTCTGCGATAATAACGATATCTTCTCCCGGGGAAAAATACATCACTGTGCAGTCAAAAATTGATTACAGCCTAAAAATATAATATTCAAATTTAATTTACCAATTATGATTATGTTTTATTTACATATTTAGATACGAACATATTACTAATTAAATCACTTAAATATTCGATATTCAACATATTAAAAACATCCGCTTTTGATCAGAGAGGGGCATTTGCCCCTAGCTGCCCCCCTTTCCTTGTCTACGCCCTTGTGAACATTTATAATATCCAAATATTTTTCAAATGGGAAATAAGAAATGTTTATTACAATATTTACCTACTAATAAAATTATGTATTTATTCAATAAATTGTGGTGGAAATGATGGGACCACTCAGTATTAAATGCCATTAATAAAATAAGTGAAATTTAGAGGAATGAAAATATAAATGTGCTTACATCAATGAATTGTTATCAAGGTTTTTATTGCATTTTACTCAAAATGAGAAATTAAAAACCATTCTAACATTTTATGATATTAAATATGTATAAAATAGTTAAAGCTATTTGAGAAACAATTTGCGTAACTAGAAATAAAATAATGAAATGGATGGAGATCCATTACGTGGAGACGTAATATTTGTTCAAACTAGATGGTCTTCACATTCAAAAATTTTACATAAAATAGTTAATGAGTGGTCAGAGTTTATAAATGTTTTTAATTTTATTAGCAATGATCCAAAATCTTCATCTGAATCAATTTGTGATGCTACAGGTCATTTAAAAAATTTAAAAATTTTTGAAATTGCTTTTTAGCACTCATATTTAGAAATATATTTATGTATACTAACCAATTTATTTAATGTTCTTCAAAATAAATCATTTGATATAGAATTTTGCTTAAGAAAAATAATTATAACATGTGAGCTTATAAATAAAAAAAGAAATGAGTCTGAATTTTTTAAATTATTTAATCAAGCGGTTACTCTAACAAAACCTCCAAAAGCTACAAGAAATTAATCTCACAATCAATCAAATTTTAAAATATTATTTTATGAAATAATTGATAATATTCTAATGCAATTACATACTAGATTTCAAGACACAAATAAATTACTTTTTTTACAGTTAGCTGATGTAACTAAATTTAAAGAATATTCTTGTAAATTTCCAGACAATACTTTAAATAATTTGAAATTAACCTAATCTAATATATTTAATAATCTAAAAAAATTAAAAGTTGAATTGGAGGTTTTGTATAGTGATTTAAAATATCAAAATTTATTATATATTTATGATATGGTTAAAATTATTGAACAAGATACATTGAAAAACATTTTACCTGAAGCTCATAAATTATTTATTCTTATCTTGACCATCAACTAGTGTATCAAATGAAAGAAGTTTCTCTTGCCTCAAAAGAATTAAAACCTATTCTCGAAATACTATTTCACAAATTCGTTTAAGTTCCCTTGCTATACTATCAATTGAAAAGTTCTTGTTTCATCAACTTAAAGAAACCTAATCATTTTATGATAATATTATAAACATATATGTTAATCAAAAAGATAGGAGTATAAATTTGACATACAAAACATAATAATTTAATATAGTTTTATTTAATTCATAGTTTCAGAACAAGGCATACTTAAAAAAGTCTTTTTCAAGACTAGATTTACTTAAAAAGTCTTTTTCAAGACTAGGTATACTGTATACTTAAAAAAGTCCTTTTCAGGACTACTAAATTTTAAAATACTCACTTTACTATACCTATTATTTACTATACGAAACAAGTATATTATTATAGTTATAATTATTTTTGTATTTTAGATTCTGAACGAAGTGAAGAAGCTAGTGTTTTTACAATGATGTTTATTTTTTATTTATTTTTTTTTCTGTGTACAACTTTTCGTATGGAAATACTTGTCCAAAAGTTTCGATCAGTAACTTT
>JAIPRM010013746.1:0-11202 GCA_025469315.1 Stegophylla sp. TES_Ste_2020
TATGTTTAAATTTTCATAAAATTCGGATCAAAAAATGATGGTTTCCAAGTCGTTTTTGTCAAATTTTGGTTAGTTTTTTCCAAAAAAAAAAAAAAATTGAAGAATTGAGAAATTCAAAAAATGACCTCTCTAAAGTATTCAAAGAGTTATTGATCAAAACTTTTGGACAAGTATTTCTATACAAAAAATTGTACACAGAAAAAAATAAAAAAAAAATAAATAAACATCATTGTAAAAACACTAGCTTCTTCACTTCATTCAGAATCTAAAACTAGATGAGAAAAAATATTGTTAAAATAATGTACAATTTTTTTTTCACATTTTCAAAAAACTCTTGCATTTATTATCATTTATCTATCATTTATTATTGTCTATTAATTTTTAAATTTTCATAAATTAAGTATCCGCAAAATGATGGCGTAATAAAAAGTAAAGAAAGTTGATTTTTAAATTTTTTGCACCGTTTTACCAGCATGTCAACCGTTTTTTTTTTTTTTTTTGATTTGCTAAAAAACTATTTGCCTGCGAAAATTGAAAATCAGTCCGCAAAATAACGCAAATAAAAGAAAATTCGAAAAATCGGAATGGAGCCGTGCAGGTGCAGGTGTCTTGGACCGACCGGTGCCGAACAAACGACGGCATAATCGGATGTAAAAGGGAAAAATAACAATAATTTAAAAACTTCCTATATCGATTTTAGAACGGCGTGTAATTTTGTCGCCGACCGGTGACTGCATTTTTTTTTTTTTTTTAGGATTCTGCGAAAAGAACCCGCACGACCGGCGCGAGAGACTCTTATTACTATTATGGGTTTTCGTGAGAACTAAAATAATATTATAATATTATTACGTTGTACGCTTCCTGTTATTTACATTTTTTATTTATTTATTTTTTACAACGTCGCCGCCGCCGTAGGAAGTGTTTATAATATGTATATAATAATAATATTACCTAACAATAATAATGTATAGTGTAGTGACAATCGATAACGCGATATCGTTCAAATGACGGATTTCCGGATGTAAATGTATTATTATTATTATTATTATTTTTTTTTTTTCCCCAATATACGTGATTTTCATTTCGGTAACAACACCGATTATTCACGTGCTGGGGGACATTATTTTTATCGTTCGTTCGTTTCACGTATATTATTATTATTATTATTTTCGGTGCACGTCTAATCGTCGATTTTACATAACCTATCCGTGTATTGCCGCCGCCGACTGTCACACCGACTCGGAAGAGAAAAACAGTTCCGCGTGGTCGAGAGATGAGAGGGGGGAAAAAAACGCGTGCTTGTGTCCATAATAATATTATTATAATATCGTCGCGTTTTATAATATATTATTATATAAATATTTTATTTATACGTGTACCGTGCCCGGTGGTATGTACGTCGTCGTCGTCAGTCGGAACGAACCGAATAAAGCGATAATAGTGTGTTTAATTTATTATTATTATTCGGTTTTTTTTTTTTTTCATTTTCATTTTCATTCACCACGTCCGTGGGACCATGGGTATGGGTGAAATATTAATATAATAACATGTAACACCCGCGCGCACAAAGCGTACACTTTAATGATGATTGACACACGTAAAATAGATAATAGTAATAATAATAATAATAATAAAAAAAAAAAAAGTACGACTATATATTAATATTATGTACAGTACATTATTATATTTTTTTAAAGTTATAATATTATATTCACTGCACATCAACTGTTCGGTTATTGTTGCCATCGTTTGACATGACGTTTCCAGCCCCGGAAATGGATTTCAAACGGATTTCGAACTTTTTCCGCCGCCAGTCGTTTATGATTATGTACGTCGAAACTATACGTATACGTATACACGGTTTCATTGCCAACAATATTGTAATCGTGCGAAACGATAATATTAAACAATAAACGCGTTATATTTTATTAGGTCTAGACTAAGTCGATTATTGTATTATGGTTTTCTAGAGATCTGTATATATCTATATAAAGCGGTCTTCGTCCCTTTGAAATATTTGTTCGGACACAAAATTAATTAAAAAATGCACAACTGACGAAATCAAAAACCATAGCCGTACATACTTCGTACCAGTGTTGGGACTTATGCGATGCAACTTATGTAATTTTTTTTCTTTGTATATAAATTCAATTTGACTGATGTTAAATAAAATTAGTATTAACATATTATGTTTTTGATATATAATAATTTATGTACAATTGATAATACCTATGTCAAGAACATCAAATTTTTTTTGTAAATTAAGTCAAACTTAGTTTAAAATAACACATCTAAGAAATATCCGGTACCTCTTGACAACTTTTTATTATCTTTTCACTCTACAGCTATGCTTCAAATTAAAGAAAATATAAAACTTAACTTAACTGGGTATACCTATAATTGACTACAATAATTTCTTAGAAACATTCAATATTGTGTCTAAGTTTTTAAACATTTTTGTTTAATAGTTATTTTTAATAATATTTTGAGATAATATATTTTAACTAATCTAATTAAGCATGCTTATATTGTTATATGTTTTACAAATTAAAACTAAACACAGGTCATTCTGTTATTTGAAAACAGTTATATTTAAAGGAGCACACAACACAAAAAAAAAAAATTCTTTAAATTTTTTTTAAATATTAAATTATCGTAGTTATAGCTTTATGAAATGATTTGGTGAAAATCCGATGAAAAAAAAAATTATTGCTTTAAGAGATATTAAGAAATGTAGAATAGCCGCGTGACGTCATTGTGCCCTACTAATCGTAATTGCCTATCTCATACGTGTAAAAGTTCCTCACTTCTCACAACGATTTACCCACCTACACATTTTGTTTTTGAAATTTAATTTACATTTAAATGTGTGGTTTTATGTGCTTAAGACGATGCAAGAATCAAAATTGCAATATGATTTTAGTTATTGTTTAGTTTTTGAAATATTAAAAATCTTAAAAGAGACATTTTGATTAAACGGCACATCATGGCTAGCGGCGCGCGGCGTATGGACAATATAACGTAATCACAAGACTTTCAACCAAAATTAAAAAATGTATGCCGTAAGGTAATAATAAATAAATGTGTGTGTGTGTGTGTGTGTGTAGTGTGTAAAATACGTAGAATTAGATAAGATAGTGGTGGTCGACGAACCCGTTGTCTGTATGCCGCGCGCCGCTAACCAAGATGTGCCGTTTAACCAAAATGTCTCTTTTAAGATTTTTAATATTTAAAAAACTAAACATCATATTGCAATTCTAATTCTTGCATCGTCTTGAGCACATACAACCAAATATTTAAACGCAAATTAAATTTCAAAAACAAAATGTTTAGGTGGGTAAATCGTTGTGAGAAGTGAGGAATCTTATACTTTTACACGTATAAGATAGGCAATTACGATTAGTAGGGCCCATTGACGTCACGCGTCTTTTTTCAATTATTCATAACTTATTGAATAATGTGAGCAGAAACGTAAAACCTATACCATTATCCTTAGAACTGAACATTCTTTCAAATAAAAACAAAACTTATTTTTTGTGTTTTGTGCTCCTTTAAGTAGTTTTTTATTTTACTTATAAGTATCTATTAGCTAATAGATACATATGAAGTATATTTATTGAATTTGAGTAAAATCATTAATTGAAAAACATAAAATCAATGGTGTAAATAATATGTACACCAAGTTTTTTGATTTTTTAAAGGAGAATATTAATTGTGTAGAAAATTGTTTATTGATAAATCGTTATACTCGTCGTTCTAGTGGAGTATTTAGGTTTTATGTGGGATCCGGCCTTCTCCTAAGATTTGTGTAGTATACAGGCAAGGCCAAATATTAATCGGTGTTTAATCTAATGGTTAACGATTGGCAGATTTATGGTTGTGCACTTATGCCCCTGCATAGTTTTGGCCAAATATAAAAAAGTACCAAAAAAGAATTTTATCTACTGTTTTTATCTAGATAAATAACATTTATATGTAATATAAATTATATACATGTAAATTACATTTATATATAATACTATCTTTATCTAGATAATACTTTAATTATCTATTCCCAACACTGCTTCGTACTGTGGATATGCTCTTTGCGGACGTGTTGAGTTTTAAAGAAACGATAAATTATGTTTTCGAAAAAACGAATCTCAATGGAGCTTCAGTTAATTACACAAAACAATAATAGATTAATAGTTTTATGTTGAGTATGTTTAGCAACTATTGTTATTTGATTTCAGAATAATCTATATTCGTTTCATTATTTGCGTAAATGATCAAATTTTTGTAAAATTTTACATCATTCTAAAATTTAAAAGTTTGTAAAAATATTTTCATTCGGCTAATTGTCTCCATTGACATTTGTTTTGTAATTTTACGTAGAATTGACGTACAAATTCCAATTTTAAATGGTTATAAAAAAATTGGACGATTGTATTACGTCAATGTTTTATGTGCGTACAAACAAATAAATAAACACGTATTATACCTATTTATTGTATAACAAATATATATATATATGTATAACATCATTTCCTATAGACCACGTCCACCCCCCACCCCAAGCCAAGGCCGAGACTCTTCTGTTTGGCGGTCGCGACCCTACCGCGGCCACGGAAGACCGGACCGGACGTTGACAATCATCCGATCGTTTCAGCCAAAACGCGTTCGGTTGCCAGGTCTCGTCCTCGTGGTCGTCTACGCCACACTCGTTATAATAATAATAATAATAATAATAATAATAATACAACGCTTTGTACGTTGTTATTGTGTATTATCATGACGTTATACGCTCAGGTACATGATAATACAATGTACTCCGCGTGAAATTTCGACAGGAACAAAAAGTAGAAAAAAAAAAATAAAAAAACGTTTACCGATTTTCATGCACCGTAGACGGTTTATTAACACCTGTATGACACAACCCGGTCATCATTATTGGCTACCATTCGATCTTTTAACATCAACGGAATACAAAGTACGTGTAGATTAGACAACTAACCTGTTGCTGTCATGCCGTAGTAACAGTGGTAATCATAATAACGTGATTCTGACGAAAATAATAATGATATTAATTTGTGCACGGCGATTTTGAGCATAGTGATATTGAAAAAGTAAAGATAAGTAAAGCGAGAACAAGAAAGCCGTACGTACTTCGCACCACGGGTATTCTTCGCTCTTCGGGTCAGGTATTCTTGGTGGGTGATGTGCGAAATTAAAAAAAAAAACGATAAATCATTTCTTGAATAACACCGTTATGAATAAAGGAAGTTAATAATACAAAGAACAATAAAATTCGTTATTTTCAACACACCCATCGAGAGTATTTGAACTGAAGAGTGAAGAATACATACCCGTGGTACGAAGTATGTCCGCCATTTTTGTCTATACTTTGCTTTACTTTACTTCATTTTACTTTTTTTTTACATTTCTTTCACATATTTATGGTATGAAAACCTACATAAATGTGATACTAATTAACAAAAAATTTAAACGGATTATAATTATTATAGGAAATATAACCGATGAGGGTACTTTGGCCCCCCTAGCCCCTTCCTTAGATACGCCACTAAAATCGATGGTATTCATCGATAATATCCGTCAATTAGTAATTGAATATTATTTTAATTGTGTAACTCAATTTCTTTGAATTAAAAATTAATTTATACAGGGTTTTTTCACGATATTCTATAAGTGAACTGCACCGGTTCGGAACAAGTAAACGGTAAGAATTCATATACGCAACGTACACGCACACAGTCTATTGAAAATTAAAAGTTAAAAAAAAAAAAAAAATATGCATTAAGCGAAAAAAAAAGGGGAAAGAGAGATACATATGTATATACACGTGTAAAAACGGGGACCTGCACAAACACGACGTGTGTAATGGAATTAGTTTCGAAAAGTTTCTTTGTTTGTTTCCGTAAACGAGACGAGCGTTTACTCTTTTTAGTTTTTACCACTTTAAACTTCTCCGCTATAGGCGTGCGATTGGCCCAAGTCTCTCTCATCGTCTCGGACTCTGCACTCGTGTTGTACTACATAGAGATAGAGAGAGAGAGAGAGAGAGAGAGCTTTTATTGGTATGCCACCCCAGTCGAAATTGTCTCAGAAACTCGGTAAATTTTTAATGATCCCCATTTGATTCGCTGTCGTGGAGTGGCGACTACGCTGTGAGTGTTTCTTAAATATTGGTGAGATTTTCTTCGAAAACACAATTACCCGTCACCCAAATAACACCGAAAATTCCCTTACAACGATTGTTAAAATTACTTAAAATTTATTGTTTAATCAAGGGATGGCGGGAATGGTTAAGCTTTCCTTGCAATTAACCCCTATGATAAAATTCCACTCAATGAGTGTTGATTTTCACAATAATTGTAAAATGAGTTTTTACACTAAAATACTGAAACCAAAATTCTAAGAAAATTTAGCATATGAACTTCGAAAAAAATGTATCATTACTTAAATACTAATAATTATTAAACGTTTAATTTTTGATTTCAAAACTTACGACTTGAAAGAAAACCTAATTTAGACATTAACAAAGGGTAAAAAAACAAAGGGATTGTTTGGACTTAAAAAATCCAAACAATCAGAACAATTTATCAGAATAAATAAATATAGTCGAACGGATCAACTCAAGTTATCTTACTATAACTATAAACAAAGTTTTTTAAATTCTTTGAATTTTGATTAAGTGCATTTCAAATGGTGAAATTGGTCAAAATAAATCTTATCTTTATATTAGTGATAAATGATAATTATTCGACACTTTTTATTTGAAATGGCTGCAGGTTCTTAGACTTGTTAAGATTCTGAACGAAGTGAAAAAGCTTATTATTATTTTTTTTTTTTATCGAATTTTTGGTAGTTTTTCCCAAATTTTGGTAATCTGTTGAGAAATTCAAATAATGACATCTTACGCGGGAAATAAGAAATCATTTCAAAAATTCGTCACTAGACAGGCCACGATTATTGTCATTAAACCGTATACGAACCAGCTACCTGATATCTTATTTATTTTTAAAAAACGAATTCTATAATGTTTATTATTGCAATCTTATCGGACGATGAAATTATTTTTATAATATAAAAGGTCAATAAACACTGATTTATATAATTAGAAATCTAACTATTATCTATATTAAAAGAATTAAGTACATGAAAAATAACACTTTTTGATTTTTAAGTTCTTTACTACACTATATCGACTTTTTCTGTTTTTAATTTTATAAAACGAAACAAGTATCAAAACTCTTTTCTAATCTGAATGAGATTTTTTATTTTTATGTATTAATCTTTAAACGATAAATGATAATAATATGAATGATGATGAATATCACGTTATTTGCTATGAAAAGTCATGATTTAATGTAATATTTCATAGGTTATAGCCCACGCATATTAAATATAATATAATTTGATATTTACTCGTAGTCTATCCATAGAATATAATAATATTACAGTATCTACTTGTGCACACATAATAAATAGCAGGTACTCGTTACGGGTATAATGATGCATTATCTCGATAAATATGATATAAAGCCGTATAGTTCAGACGTGCGGAATTGAAAATAATAGTTTTACCGCGCTGGGGGGGGCGGGAAATTACGCGAAAAGTCATCTCAAAGACCAGCACTGCTATAATATAAAATAGTGCGATACAATAAATCTTATGTGAAAATCCGATGGTTTCCATTAATTGCAATCGTCGACCTATATACCGATAAATAACGACGCCAGAACAGCGTTAATATGTTTTTCCATTTAAATTCACAAAAGTTATTGCGCGTTTATCATTGTAAGTTTGCGCCCTTAATTTATTTCAATTATTATTGTTATTATTATTATTATTATTATTATTATATTATATATTTTTTTTCTTGCTTTTTCAGGTTGAGTGTTTATAGTATAATCGGAAAAAGATTTTAAGCGAGTGCATAAATAATAATATTGTTGCTGTTTTGTTTTAGAGGTGAATGATCTTTTATTTCATTTATTTATTTTTTTTTGTACGTGTTGTTCGTACAACATTTTTTATTAAAACAAATCTGATGATTTTTAACCCATAAAAAGTTATTAATCAAAAGTTCTAAACTATATATATATATATATATATTAAAATATATCAACGGAGTGAACATGTTGCAAAGTGCAACAAATTAAATACTAAATCATACGTCATTATAATAAATGAGTACGCATTATTATAATTAATAATAGTTTATGATTTCATTCAATGACTTTAGTTTTAATGAAATATAATGTTTTAGACTCTGAGTGGAGTGAAGAAGCTAGTGTTTTAATAGCTCGTGTTAATAATATTTTTATCAATTTAGATATTAGATTTTCTCAATAATGTCTAATTTAATTACCTAATATTTGTTTAATTTACATATTATATTCAAAAAAAAGTTCAGCTTACAGAAGGAAACACTTCCCACGCTGTCACTCACGTATACTAGCTTATAAATCTATTTATCTATGTTTCAATACCAATAAATCTACTTATATCACTCTACCAAGTACGGAGAAGTGATTGTTTTTATTTAATTATAATTATAAGACTTACATAGGTGTGTGCAACAACAAAATAACATTAAGTTTATAAAAAAAAAAAAAACTAAATTTGGCTACCAACACAAAAAAAAACTTTAGGGGATGCATTGGTCCCTTCTGACATCCTTGTGTCCTTGCCAGGCCTATTTATTACTTATGTCTTTTAACGGTTTATATTAATACGATTTATCGCAAATGATTTTGTCCGATCGAACGAGAATAAAAAGATCAAACTCATATCCATCCGGCTCAGATGTGCAACAGCTTACCGAAATTTTATTAGATTCTGAGCGAAGTGAAGAAACTAGTGTTTTTACAATGATGTTTATTTTTTTTTCTGTGTACAACTTTTCGTATGGAAATATTTGTCCTAAAGTTTAGATCAGTAACTTTTTGAAACCGGATTTGCCTCTAGATTGTACTTTAAAGAGATCATTTTTTGAATTTCTCAATTCTTCAATTTTTTTTTTTTTTTGGAAAGAACTACCCGAAATTTGACAAAAACGATTCAGAAACCATCGTTTTTTCATCCTAACACAGATAGAAAATAATATGAGAAAGATTTTGGCGCGAGAAAATTGTGAAAAAAAAAATTTTGGACATTTTTCTAACATTTATTTTTTCTCATTTGTTCTTTGCAATATTATTAACTTCCTTCGTTCAGCGAATCGTTTTATTGAAGAAATGATTTATCGTTTCTTTAAAATTCAATACACCCGTCAAGAAAATCCCGCCCGTCGTGCGAAGAACACCCATCGTGCGAAGTATGTCCGGCTTTTTTTTTATTCATTTCGATAAGTATAGTCGTATAAAATATATTTTCTGAAGTATATAATGTATTTATTATATACTTTCAGTACATCTATTTGATGAAAATGTATTTAAGGATCAAGGATTATATCAAAAAAAAAAACATTAAAATACAATTTGTACTTTAACATAGGAAAATATTGTGTTTATTAGTAATTTTACAAAATTAACAATTCATATTCATATAGTATTATACAATATCATAAAGTAATATTCATTGTTACACCATAAATATTTTTATATATTAACCTTTTCGAATATCATACATTTTGGGGGGGAGGGGGCTAAAATTCTTTTGAGGGTCTTAAGCCCCTTAGTCCCTCATCTATTTTCGCTAATGTTTATTGTACATACATATACAGGTGTGCCGTGTCTGAAATGTCCCAGTGGTATATACAGCACAATCGCACTTCGGGTAGGCCAGAGGGGGCGTTGCCCTCCCTAACCCAATCCAATCACTGCCCCCCCCCCTCTAAGACTATTAAAAATATTATAGAAAGGCTTTTGGGTCTTTTCATGTCTTTTTAAGACCACGACCTCCTCTATTTCATCATTCAATTGCAAAAAATATAAACTCTAATTTTTAAGTTTTACTTTTAATACTCAATATTGTTCGTTTCGTATTTTCGAAATATACGTATTATTGTAAATTCCTTTGTAAATTTTCAAAATATTCTATTATTCATGGATATTTGGTGGTGGAAAATTTGCAGTTGTGTTCATTCAATGAGGAGCTGATATCAGTGTAAATAAATTGAAAATTGCAGGCGATTAAATATAATAGTATAACGATTTTATTGTTTTCCTGAAATCGAACAGCGACAAAAATTACAACGAAATATTTTTTCTGTTTACAGCGAAATTTTCCACTAAAATCTATATGGCAACGCACGTTTTAATATCTTCTTATTATAAAAAAAAAAAATTTTTTCGTACTACGTATTTACCCTTTAAAATGTTCAAAATCGATTTCGGATTTTTATTTTTATTATTTTTTTTTTAATGCGTTCTCCTGATGACCTTTTATTTTGGAAAAATACACATTCATCAATTTCATCCTCTCCAGGACATTAATCGTCAGGATGTTATTACAATATTCAATTTCTTACGTTTTAAGTTCACCTACTTAACGATATTCTTAATAGTACCCAGAGTACATAATAATATTTCAAAATTAAAATACGTTTACTTGGTATATAATAACGCATTAACACACAATTTGTGATATTAATAAAATATTAATTTTGACAAATTGAAAATTGTTTCTAGATTCCTTTTTTCCGCTCTATTCCCGTGGTGAACCTGTTGTCCGTGTAATATTATTATATTTAGGGCTAAGGACTTATAGGAGGAGTTAACGTGTTTTTTAAAAATCATTCAAAACATAACTAAGTAATATGGAAATGCGTTTCATAACACCAGGAGTTGTATATGCAGTTCTCTTTAATTTGCATATTTAGCTCTTTTTTCGATATAAGAATGCATATTTCGGTTATATTTGAATATTTTATGCGCATGTTTCACATATTTTTCAATATTAAATTTGATTTTTCTTGGTGTTGGAAATTTTTTCACTGAATACCCGAAGAGATTGAATATAAAATTTGATATTTTTTATTTGTTTAAATGTAAGCTTAAAAAAAAAAAAAAAAAAAAATTCATAAATAATAGAAGAACAATATTATTACTGTAATACATAATAAAATATATTATACAATACAATTTTTAAATATTTTGAGTTTTTACGGTGAGATTATTGCATGTTTTAATTTTTTTTTTTAAGATCTACAGGTCCCTCTAACCATGATTATTATGTATACAGGTAGATTATAATGG
>JAIPRM010013747.1:0-11202 GCA_025469315.1 Stegophylla sp. TES_Ste_2020
GATTGTACTTTAAAGAGGTCATTTTTTGAATTTCTCAATTCTTCAATGTTTTTTTTGGAAAAAACTACCCAAAATTTGACAAAAACGACTCGAAAACCATCATTTTTTGATCAGAATTTTATGAAAACTTAAACATTGATAGAAAATCCTATAAAAAAGATTTTGGCGCAAGAAAATTTTGAAAACGTGAAAAGAAATTTTAGACATTTTTCTAAAAAATTTTTTTATGTTATTAACTTCCCTCATTCAGAATCGTTTTATTGAAGAAATGATTTATCGTTTCTTTAAAATTTAATACGCCCGTCAAGAGAATACCGCCCGTCGTGCGAAATACACCATTCATGCAAAGTATGTCCGGCTTTTCATAAAATGTAATACACGCACCAAAGAGCATTCCACCCGAGGAACAAAGAATATCCATAGACTATGGTGCATAGTATGTCCTGCTTTTTAAATACTGTTTCGTATCGCCTTTCTTTTTACACTTTGCAATTTATTTCTCTAACCGAACTGAGAAAACGTTTTGTGTACCGCGCAAATTGGATTTATAGGTATACGTAAGTAAATCTATTATTACTACTGTTATTTTGTGAATTTCCGATATTTTCGTTTCATTAAATTTCCCAGGATCTTTTGAATACTCTATAATGACTTGGATCGACGACGGTTTTCAGGGACTCATATTTATACTATATAGCCGGTGTGCTGCAACAATGCACAGCACGGGACTTGGCGATATCAGTGTTTCCTAAACGTTTTCCGTGCGCTCGTTGTATACCGACATAATAATAATATTATGCACTCGGTGTATTATGTGCGGAAACGATTTATTTTTTGCTCTCTATCCGGCGGACGGATACCGCCATCGACCTGAGCAATTTTTTTATTTATTTCCCTCCCCCCCCCCGGTCCGTGGCGACGAGAAAACGTAAATGATATCCGTCGGAGGGCCGCCACTGCGAGATATACTGGAGCAATGGTTCCCCCATGCTTTTTAGCTGTGCGGCCCATAAATTTTCTATAAAATATTTTGAGGCCCACTAACTAAATATACATAATAAAGTTGAAAAATTCAAACACACAAACATAAATAGACACCTATAATATACGTATGATGTATTATAATAAATACATCATGTTCTGTTAGTACTCAATAGTAAGGAAAACGTTCTGTAATAAGAACAAAAAACTAAAATATAATTTTTTTCTTATTTAAATTCATGCACAAAAACAATAGGAAAAAGTTGAAAAACTCTATACGATTTTTGAAATTGTTTATTTTTTACGATAGTCAATATCAGGGTTTTATTTCACCTCAATATTTAATCTATTTCATCAATTTAAAAAAAAACATATAATTAAAAAGGCTTGTTGTAAATGAGTCGTCGAAAAGTCTATCAAATAACTCATTGAAATATTGAAAGTGGCCGAATAATCTTTTTGGACCTATATCCAAAACCGAGCCAAATAATTTGTGGTTTTAAAAACTATATTAATGCCGCCTGTTCTCATGACAGTTCAGTTAACTACTTCTAGTAAGTTGATGAAATTTTCAATTTATTTTGGTAGGCTGTCATAAATTAAAATTTGCAAATCCTTAGCTTAGAATCTCGATTAGTATCCGCGGCCCAGTACCACGTTGCTTGCGGCCCACAAGTGAGCCGCGGCCCATAGGTTGGGAACCACTGTACTAGAGAAAAAGTAAATAAAATAAATGGCGTGTCGGCGGGAGAACAGGATGAAAAGGAGGGGAAAACAGGTAAAAGAGAAAAAACGCGCGCGAATATTAATTATACGCGGGTGTACCTACTACTACTACTACTACTACTACGCCACGCGCATAGAAATGCGTTCAACTTTCGCGGGAAATTCATCCGTTGAATTTGTGATTTTGACATTAAATCCTTATGGCAGATTTTTATAATTAATTATAATATCATTAAAAGTCCCCCCACCCAACTTTTCTTCTAATTGCTCGATAATTAAGCACTGCGTGTACGTCACGACGACGACCACGATCACATGCACCGTAAACACACTTATCGCCGAATCTGCGTTGCGTAGTCGTTATTTTCACATTAACACGGGTCGTAAACAAAATATGCGTGATATCGATGTACGCGTATTTAAGTACGAAAAAAAAAAAAATCTGAGAGTTTAAAATTTAATACGCACCAAGCCGACAAGTGAACAAAATGCGAAATAGTAAGTTCCCACACGCAAGAGGGTCGGGCAAAGAATTAGATATTATGTTAGTTTCTAAACGAATGAAAAAATGAAATATTTTAATTCCTACAAGAATTATTCAAAAAATTAGATATGTAAGCGCCTAGGCTATAAAATACTAGACACATTCGTGGTCGACTTCGTTTTGTATAAAAATAGAACTGAAAAATATTTTACACACTTATTAATATTTTATGTAATTTGTGTTGTGTATTGGTCACTTGCAGTGATGTTCGATGAATTTTAAACCTGATGACTGATTTAGACAATAAATAAAAATATCCCGAAAATATATTTTAGTAAAAATATTGCAAAATAATAATTTTTTTTCAATAAAATCAATAGATAAAATCTAAAATGAGTATAACGAATGTGTTTATATTAAAACGTTAAATTCGATTCCATAGAGTATACAGGACGGGGAAATGTCTTACTGGTATACGACGGGTAAGGGTCTTACGAGGAAACTTCTGACTAGGAAGTGTCCTATACCCATATTTTCGAATATTATATTAAATACCTACTATTTAAACGGTTTTCATCGTTGTGTTTATAGTCAAGTGACTAAACCATATTTCTCGAATACGACGTCCAAGTCCAAACCTTATCCGGTAAAAAATAATTTTTTTGTACTTGTTTCAACCGTGATTGGCCAGAACCGACACGATAAACTTTAGCATAAATTATGTATATTATGGCGAATTAATGTTGATATTCAATAATTAGAGCAGTTTTAATTTATTTTATTATGACATTTTATTCATTATTGTAATTAAAAATTATCAATGAAATATTCATTAGGTGTGGAGAATGTATGAGAAAAATCTATTTTCGTTTAATGTTAATGATATAGATATGTAACAAAATTATTTTTAGTTTAACATTCAAGTTCAAAGCATATAAATATCAGCAAAAAAAATAAGATCAATGTAAAATCACACAGAAATTAATTCATTTTGTTATTCTGGTCGAATTTCGATCACTTGGTGATACTAGTACTAATTATCTAATTATCTAACTTATTACATAAATTTGATCATTTTTATGAAATTGCACATGGCTTGTTTTGTTATTAAATAACAATTAATAAACATATTGAAAATTACAATTATTGTATATTAATATTATATTTTTTTCCTTTTCTTTATTTATTGGATAAAAAAAATTAAAATAAAGTAAAGTAAAGCAAAGTTAATCAAAGATAAATAAAGTATAGACAAGGAAGCCTGACATACTTTGCACTATGGATATTCTTCACTCCTCGGATCAGATACTGATACTCTTTGTGGATATGTTTACGAAAACTCATTTATTGTTCTTAATATAATTAACTTTCTTTGCTCAGAGTCGTATTATTGAAGAAATGATTTAACGTTTCTTTAAAATTCAACACACTCACCAAAAGTATCTGACCCGAGGATTGAATAATACCCGTGGTTCAAAGTAAGTCCAGCTTTTTTTGGTTTTGTAGAAACTTATATACTTATATTTTTTTCATTGTGTAAGAACTAACATATATTATACTTTTTTTGGTTGTATAGGAACTAACATAATATGTATTTTATTTGCAGTGTAGAAAATAACTATATTTTTTTCGGCCGTATAAGAGCGAACGTTCGAATTTTTTTTTAATTTTCTAATAATATCAAAAATTTCGAAAAATATCAACGCGTTATATCAGGCATTCTCAGATGTTACATTTGACTCATTGTTTTGGTCATTAATAGATACGTGGTGGCAAGACAATTTTTCGATCATTGTACATTGTAAGTTTTAATTTTTATATTTTTAGATGAATTACGACGAAAACTATCCATGTCACATTAGAATTAACTAATGACATCATTTGGAAATTATTTAACAATAACACCACGAATGAAATAAATTAATTTCAACACAACGATATACGTGTTACAACATATGTTTGTTTTTTCCCGATTAAAAAAAAAAAATGGCATTAAAAAAAAAAACAACCCTTAAATACGTAACCGTAACCTAGTCTATAGTCACTGTCGGGTACGAATTCGAAATCGTACGATTTTCCAGCGCTAAAATGTGTTCATGAGTTGCGAATAATAATGATTATAATAAAAGATCGTGACAATTTTACTATCAGAAGCGCGAAGTTAAGTTAAATATTGTATTTGGTTCTATTACGTCTGAAAAAATACGAATGATATTATGCTACGACGACGATCATAGAGTATTATGCGTGTGTATATTAATGTAATGAAATTCGAAAATACAGCACAAACAACAAAAACGGTTGTTGTTTTTTATAACCAGAGCTATTGGTTTTTAAATCAAAATACGTCTAAAAGGAAATTGGTGTTTTTTTTTTTTTTTTTTTTTTTTTAACAGCATTTAGACGTTATAATAATATTGACATGTCCGTCAAAAGGCGTAGATATATATGTACAACACGCGATTGTAATAATTTATGTCTGTATAATATTATTATTACCTTGTTAAAATACGAATTCTTAATATTTTCGTTGCGATAGTGATCGCGGAACTTATTAAAGACGGGACTTAACATTTTCAAACACTTGACAAATACAAATACGCACTTACGTGAACGTAAACAGTTAACAATATTATCCCAAGTATATTATCATTATTATTATTCAAAATGCTATCGTCTTATAATACAGCGTGTTATTAATTTTTAGAATTAAAATGTGCGTACTCAAACGTAACAAATGCAATACACTTCGGTCAGACATAATATTATGTTGTTATCAATAAATGCATTTTTTTATAATTTACAAAAAAAAAATCAATTTTCGTTTCAAAATTCAAAAATTAATTCGTTCAAAAGCGTAATGCAGATCATTCGTAACGACGATAGTAGTTAGGTCTCTATGTTAGTCTAAACATTACCTTATTAAGAACAAATAGTAAATTATATCATATAGTATACAAAGCGAAATATTTGTACCCATGTAATATTAGATCAAACAAAAAAGGACACAAGTCTGTACATAATTAAGAATTGTATGTTTCTTAGTGAATGTGTTCGGGTCACTGAATTAATGTAGACTGATTACATAAAATTCGAAATAGATAAAAGCTAGGTTAGGTTAGGAATAATCGAAGATAGACTGAACTAGATCGTCTCGATGTCCAAAAACTCATATAGTCTTTTGTCACTCGTGAGTCGAAAGTTCAAAAGCTAAGTCAATAATTATTCCTTTTTGTAGTTTGGTATACTTCTCAAATGCACATATCACACATACCTATCTTATTATTTTACCTATCTTATTCATTTGGTAACTTCATGATGCAAGATATCCCAATACAATATGATAAATGCAATAACTTTTGTTCTATTGATAATTTAAACATTTTTTTAGAAATGATTACTATAGCAATAATGTTTAATCTTTTTTTTTTAAGTCCCAAATTTTCAAATTTGAAATTTTATACTACAGTTTTAGAAAACATTCAAAATAGCAATTTTGTAAATCAAATTTTTAGAAAATATTAGTGCTTAAATCTCTAATAAAGGTTATCTATTGGTTAATCCATTAATTTTCTACGATTTTTTTAAGTTAGCGAATAATTTAGTAATTTTGTCAAATACGTCATAAATAATGGTAATATTTTGACGTAAAATGGTGATATAATTACTTATTTAACAATATTGTTAAATTATTTGCAAACTTAAAAAGACCATAGAAAATGAAGGAATTAACTTTTTATTTTAGATTAAAGCACCAATATTTTTTTTTAATCAGGTTCACAAATTGACTTTTTCAATTTTTTCTAAAATTGTAATATTTTTTTTTTTTCGTTTTTCAACCCGAAGATTGGTTTTTAACAAATGTTTTACAATAAATGGTTTCTCCATTTTTCTCGATCAATCGCCATATTCTTAAGTTCCTTGTAGGAAGTGACTCCTGCATCCTGCATTATTTGGCTGATGTATCTTGTCCTAGGTGTTCCTCTTGATCTTGTACCTTCTATCATTCCTTCGATTATTAAACTATGCATTATTCATCTCCATGTCTCAATGTGTGTCCTATCATCTGCCATCTCCTTCTCTTTATAGTGTCTATCAATGATCGTTTTTCATCTATTGTCCTCAGGATGTCTTCATTTGATCTTTTATCAGTCCAGCTTATTCTTTGCATCTTTCTCCAACACCACATATCCAGAGCTTCTAACATATCTTTTTCTCTCTTATTAACTGTCCATGTCTCACTTCCGTATAATGGCCACACTCCAGACGTATGTTTTAATGAGCCGTTTCTTTGTTACTATGTTCATATATTTTGATGTTAGTATTTTTCTCTTTTTACGGAGAAAAATTGTAATATAAAAATTCAAAATTGAAAATTTGAGAAAAAGTTAAAAATTATTATTAGAAAAAAAGTTATTTCATTTGTGAAATCATGGTGAGATACTCTGCATATTATGTTTTCTAGTGCTCGATTAGTGTTCTACTACACCTTACATCAAAACTTGTCATGATTACTCTCGGTGTCATAATGCTATAGAATGATATTTAAATCATAGTGTCGTCATGTGTTTTTTATGTTTATTATTTATTTAGTTGAAAAGTTGAACTTTTTTTTAATGAAAAATACTCGATTAAAAAAAATGGCTATTATCTTAACTAAACTCGAATATTCATAAAATTTAGAATGTCTAGTAGAATCATAATAATTCCCAAATAACTATAGCCACGAAATTCCAATGTTTTCAAATATAATAATTTATTCCCATGATCCATATTATACATAACATAGTGCTAAGAACTGTTATATTTCCCCGTTATTATTTTATGAACATATTATTTGATTATATATGTATATATATATATATATATATATAGTGAAAAGGATAAATTTTCACGTTATGAATTCATCAAAATTTACCATAATATACCGTACACGTATAATTGTGATATCTTTCACTACTGTACAAATAAATTAGTGAACGTGGTGGACAAAAGCTTTTTCACACTTTGAATTACATGTAGAATATTATCAAAGGTTGGAGTGGTATCAAGAGGGCTTAAACCATAAAGTAATGCTCACAAATACGAACGAGCATTGCTATTGCAATATGTTACACGGACAAAATGAAATACGCGGTATTATAATTAATAGTAAAATTTTTTTCTTCTTTTACAACTTGTCACTGTAATTTATTTTTTTATATTTGACATACAATTTAAAGAAAAATACAAAGATGCGTACTTTTAATTACAAATTATTACTTATGTGTTAGAAATATAATAACAAATTTACCAGTAGCCAAATAAACATGCAATTAAATTGGTAGTTTTTGTATTATAGTTACGCAGAATCCGAAACAAGGGATAATTACTGCCACAAGGAAAGAAGGGATGTGAAATATGAAATAGAGTTTTTCCGGGATTGTGAAATTCCATTCGAAATTGGATGCTGGAAAAGAGAATAGTATCATCAACAGCAATGGCGTGCCAAATATAGACTTAAATGAAGCCCAGGAATCAAGTTAAAAATGGGTAGGTGGTCGGATAATATATATATATATATATGTAAATCACATAATATGCATATGTTATATAAGATTGGGGTTGGGGGAAAGGGGTGAAATATTATGAGATCTGAGTACGACGTGTTAACCTTAGGTTACAATAAGCAAGTAAACCTTTTTTTTTTTTTTAATTTGGCATCAAAAAAATTTGCGTCTTGGAACGCCACTGATCAACTGTACCATGTAGGAGAGAGGCGGAAAAATGAATAATTATCAAAAGCGAGCGCAGTACGTTGAGAAAGTAAGAATGTTTAAAGTTTGGCAACCGGAAGAATATTTATGTCTTAGATTCTCAATTTTTTCAATTTTTAGTAAATTGAGTGAATTGAGTAAAATAAGTTTTAGCGGCATAATTTTAAGTACAAATTATATTTTGATTAGATAACTGAAAATAGGTATGAATTTTAATAATTAAATGTGAAAACCGAATGCTCAGTCATTAATAGCCAGCCAAATGCACCTGATTCTCAGTAAATCTTTAAACACTTATCTTGCCTATTTTTTTGATACTTATAATTATTTTTGATTGCTTTCTCCTTTTAACCGTGATACGATATGATTTTATCATTAATTTATATTTATCAATCGATATTTTAGATATCTAAACGAAGCCAAGAAGCTAGAGTTTTTACCATGATATTTATTTATTTTTTCTATTTTTTCTATTTTTTTTTATTTTATTTATTTAATTTTTTTTTTTTTTTTTTGTAATATGTACACATTATCATATAGAAATACTTGTCCAAAAGCTTCAACCACCATCATTTTAAAACCAAATTCGCCTATAGATGGTACATTGAAGAGGTCATTTTTCGAATTTCTCAATTGATTATTTAACATTTGGAAAACTACCCGCAATTTGACAAAAAAAATAATACTCAAAAATTATCTTTTTTTCATCCAAACATTCCAAACTTTATGAAAATTTAAAAATAGATAGACAATATTATGAGAAATATTTTGACGCAAAAAAATTTAAAATTTTTTTCTAACACTTTTTTTCTCATTACCATTTTTTTTTTTTTTTTTTTTTTTTTTTTTGTAAAATTGTCCTTTTTCTTTTCTATATTTAATTAGATAAAAAAAAAGTAAGTTAAGCAAAGTAAAGTGACGTAAAGGAAACTAAAATTAATTAGAGATAAGTAAAGTAAAGTAATGTAAAATAATGTCAAGCAAAGATAAGTAAATTAAATTATATTTTTTGGGGAACTAAAACCAATTTTTCTTTTGTGAAATACAAATTTATTTTTTATTACTTTTTAAGAACTACTCAATTAAATTGTTCTTATTTTCTGTTTAATCGATAAGAAGATTAAAGATTCTCTTTTTTTATTTTCTATAAAGGGAATTTCTAATATTTTTGAAAAGTTGATTTTTTTTAGTACATTTTTAAGGTTTTATAATAAATTAAATTCAAAATCCTTACCTATACCTACTTAATACGTTCGTACGATAAATTCGGGATTAAAATATTTTAATTTTAAATTATTACACAATTTTCGTATATTAATATTGCCTAATTAAAAGGGATTAAATAATCTCCTTAGAAACGTTTAAAATTAACCGGGACTCCAATAAGGACACCATTGTTATCGATAATGTCCAAAGGGTTATAATCATTATCAGGGTTGAACATTGAGCCGTTCACTCTTTATTATTGCTAATATTACGGTGTTTTAACTTGTCTATGTTGTTTTTACCGCATATTACTATAATACAATTAACAAACGCGTATCAAAATTTCATATTATTTTATATTATAAGCTAAAACCTATGTAGAATTTAACATAGAAAGTTTACGGATCGGGAAAAAATTTAAAAAAAAGTTAATTTCTGAACGGAAAGAAAATAATATTACAACGAGTCCATTACGAATATGATTTAATTCATGTTTGGGATAAATCCATTAACGGATAAGCGATCGGTATGGACAGTTAAAATCACTACACAGATTTTTCGTAGTATTTTTGTACATTTAAAATAGTTTATTGTTTTTTGTTTCACTCGAAGTGCCCGTAATATAATTTTAACCGTTTAGTTTTCTGTAAGCGTTTAGTAGTCGTTTATAACTTTTTCCGGTGATTTGTCTCTCTCTCGAATTTTTTACCGACAAAAATATCCACAACAATACCGCACCCGTCAAGGGAGTGAGATGAACGCATTACGATGATAATAACGTCATAGACCTCGCGAAAAGTACTTGCCGAACCCAACACCGTCAGAGAAGAGTCGGTGGAAAATAGTGAGTAATCGACTTACGTTCGGTCGAAGAAATATAGTTGGAGATAAAAATATTAAAACAATTTCTTTTTTAAAACCGAGACCGCGCCCGTCAAATATTCGAGTGAACCATTTATTATTACGATATAGCCCCGGAAATAAAAACTAAAATCTCGTGCCAAAGCTGCAATAATACGTTTTTCACATGGAAATTTCATGTAGTTAGTGAAAAGTATTAATCGACTTGTTCGATTGAAGAATTATTAGTAACTTAATAAAAAGAAAAAAGAGAGAAAGAGAAAGAGACAATGGGAGTGCAAATCGAATTACATAACTTTGTTCGTCGGAGAGTGTTTACACGTAGCGAACACTGCGGGCTTTACGGCTGAAACTTTTTATTTCTTTTTACTGTGAATCCATCTAAATTTTATCGAGTTGACGTCATTTATGAATACGCGAATAATAAACCCGTGCCTACGATATATTATAGTACGCATTCTACTTGGTAAAAAAAAAAAAAAAAGAAAAATAAACCAATGCCCGCCGTAACGTGTATTATCCCCGTTAATTCGGTTTAATCTTATCATTCGCTTGCGAATATCGATTCATTTATTTCTGAAAAAAAAACCTATTCAAACCGATAATGACCGACGGCTGTAATTTTTTTGCTTATACCATTTATTATTTAAATTCATATGATAATTGTTGAATTCGTAACGAGACGAGATAAAACGTTGCGAGTTAAGGGGATTAAGTGTGGCAAAATCAAAGTATTTTCATTCCAACCTACCGGTCGATCCAATAATGTGATAAGGAATATTAAAACAGATTTGAATTCATCGTTTATGATCTACTATAGATTATTATCCAACTTTCTTACATTTTCACGCCTTATATTCCAAAAATTAAAATAAACAAATCATAAACTTAATAATTAACAAAAGTCAATTCTTTCGAAAATTCTTAGGTATTTGAAAAAAAAAAATTTAAAAATGTGGAAAAATCGATATAAAAAAGCCGGACATACTTCGCACGATGGGTGTACTTCGCACGATGGGTGGTATTCTCTTGAAGGGCGTATTAAATTTTAAAGAAACGATAAATCATTTCTTCAGTAAAACGATTCTGAACGAAGGAAGTTAATAATATAAGAAAAAAAAATGTTCGAAAAATGTCCAAAATTTTTTTTCACATTTTCAAAATTTTCTTGCGCCAAAATCTTTTTTA
>JAIPRM010013748.1:0-11202 GCA_025469315.1 Stegophylla sp. TES_Ste_2020
TTGCCCCGCGTCAAAATATCGAAAGTTTGTACTAAAAATCTATTATGTCTACTATTATATCTAATGGTTATTATCGTTAATTAAGGGAATTAATATTTTTGTCGGGTAGTAAAAGCAATAACGGTACACAAACTAATCAGCATTTATTACACGTACACAGACATAGTCAAATGTTCATGTCATATGAATATTATCATATATTATTTTAGTATTTAAAAACTTACAATGAATAATGAAAAAAAATTATTTGAGTCATATTTGGCTCAATTGAGGATCTCTTTGAGAAGATTTTGGTTCGCCCCCCCCCCATAAAAGTAAGTCAGATACGCTACTGTCACTTACACACTTACACACACACACACACACACATCCGCGGATCGGTGGGGGCTATATAATAATATATTGCAATATTTCTCACAAGAAACGTATATATGTAGTATATATACAGGAGGGTATGGGGTGAGAGACGAGAGGGCGCACACGTCTCAGCTCGGGGTGCGGTGCGCGTGCACCGGGGGTATAGCTCATATTTCGTTCGGTACTTTGTGTCGGCCAGGCCATCAATTTTACTTTTGCCACACGAGTATATATCACACGCGCACACGTATACAAGCGAGTGATGGTGTATATGATGTATATACGATTGTTATTCGGGGGATACGCGTACGCCGCCGCCGCCGCCGCCGAATCTATTATGTACGAGCGTGCGCGCGCGCGAAAACGCGATGCGGTTTTTTCCCGAGGCGCGTGGACCGATTCGGGAGAAAAAAAAAAAAAAACCCATGTACGGCCGTATATAGTGGCTGGAAAAACACGCGAGCGTAATAAAAAATAAATAAAATGTAAAAAATAGAAGTAAAAAAAAATACCTACCGAGTAATATTTCCAGACATTTGTCTCGGTCAGAGAACCGATTTTTTCGCGTTCTTTTTTTTTTTCTTCCGCTTTACTTTATTCGCACCGCCGAAATATTCTACAATTGAATTCTATACCCCGCACGCGCATACACTTTGAAAATCTCCTCCCGCCCCCCCCCTTCACCTCACACACACACACACGCATGTACGTATATATCATTACACGTCGCTGCTGACGTACGGTTTATTATTGTACGCGTATAAATGTATCTGTGTGTACACAGAACGAATACGAGTTTGTTATATCAGTGTGAACGCGAAACGGCTCTTCCACAATATTATTATACATAGAAGTCACGATTTGCGCAACGTTTCGGCCGGACACGCGAAATTACGGGCAAGCACGACTTCGATATTTGACCGATGTTCGTGACTCATGTCCGTATTCGAATAATTATTGTCGAATATTATCATTATCATAACACCACAATGTCTCTCCTACTTCCGCCGCCACCGCAACCTCCGCTTTCAGTGTTATCTGTAAGAAGCATAATAATAATTATTATTATTATTATTAACCGTAGTAAATTACTACGGAGTTTTTGAATATTGTCTATACGAATGTAGTAGAGGTGTAGGTACTATAGCCGTTTCCTCGATATGTTTATTCGTTGCGATTAGCCATTGTTGACGAAATGTCGAGCTTGGCCATTTATTAAAGGTGGCAAATCCTAGTGATGGGCAACAATTAATATCAATATTATCCATTCATATTATATTATGAAAAAATTTCTATATCGAAAACTTTTATTATAAATTAATAAATTACAAATCACTTCTCAATTTTTCATCTAGAGCATTTTGGAAAATTAAATGAAAAATTATTCTTTTTTTAAATAATTTAAATAATTTGTGTATTATACTTTATAGTTACTATCAATATCGATTGAATATGCTTATGCTTAGGGACATTTTTTTTTTTATATTATATATTGTGTAGGTATTTCCTAATAATGTGAAATCAAACATCACTCTTGTTACAAGTGAAGTGAAACATTAAAACCAATGATACTAAAAAAATCGTTATCGAATAATGCTAAGTCGCTATCGATATCGAATATTTATTTCAGTGGCTTGGTATCGTATTAAAATATCGATATCATTGTTCGTCACTATAGAAAATATTCTAACCGTGAACCGATCATAACTATTAGCAGACATTGCGACGGTCAAAATTTTTCTTACATTTCGATCGATGATAATAATATTGAATTAATCAAATTTTATACAGATGTAAAATCTATTCGATAATTTTTCACCCGCAGTTGAATAGACTAGGGATAAGTTTCATCATTTCTTTCATTCTTGAGGGTCCGAAAGATTTAGAATGTATAGATAAATCCCAGAGTCGATTAAATTTTGATTATAAATACCGAATTGGACTGGAAAAGATAACTAATTTGGAATCGCAATCTATAACTATTTTGGAATCGGATCCGTTGGAATCGACAACACGCATTTTAGGAATGAACTTTATAACTGTTTGAATCAAAATCAATAAATTATCAATTATAGAATCGGAAATCATTTGATAAAATTGGGAATTGATAATTTTATTTTAGAATCAAGCATTCAAAAGAATCGATAATTGGAAATTTTTAAATTCAATAATAATTATTGTCAATCAACAAATTCAATTCATACCAATTCTAAGTGTGAATATCGATTCTTTCAATTCTACACGAGAACCGGATTTAAAATTTAAAATTCGTAGTACTTTGTCATACTTTGTCATCGTACAATTAAAATCGTGCTAATTAAAAATGATTTACATGTGAATCAATTCGTCTAGAACGTATTTTTGATTTCTCTGATGTAAACCTTGACATCTAGCCAAAACTGGAAGTCGTATGTTATTAGCATTTACATGCGCTACATCATAAGTACAAATCGAAAACAAAATTAGCTGAACTACTTCCATTGTCTCGAGTGACTTCGACCTCGGTTGAAACATAGAAAAAAAAATACTGTGTTTTGATCTTAAAGGTTTTCGCGTAGAACGTCAGAAATTTAATCTTGGAACTTTGATGTTAATTTAAATTTTAGAATGTTTTCGAAATGAAATCGTTTTTAATTATGACGAGAAATTATAAAATTAATTTCTAATATACTTTGACATTCGTATAGAAATTTTTCTAAACTTGATTATGTATAACATTTATAAATAAAACGTACTGAAACATCTGTTCATTTAAAAGTCTAAGCTCTAGATAATAATATAAATGATCCAAAATCTAAAAATATTATTCGTAATCGAGTTTTGCAAAATTAGCATGAAATTAATCGACCAATTCAAGGAATCGTATCAGTATATTTTTTTCGAAACTTAATAACCCTTGTCAAGTATAATATCGTTTTTAATTTAAAACGCCTTAACTTTATTTTCATCTAGTTTCACAATTTTTTTTTTTTTTTTTCATAATTGAGTTTATAAATAAAATAATAATATGATGTGTTAATATTTTATTTTCATTCAGCTCATGATTTTTAATATATTACACATAGTGTTATAATTTTATCACAAAAATAAAACTAGGGGGAGGGTCTAAATGATCTTATTATATATTAGAAATAAATAATTCAAATAATAAATGTAAGTACATATTTTCTGATAATTTGAAATTAAACAGTACCTAGGTATATATCCAAAAAGTTACACAAATAACAAATAATTAATTGTGCTAGAATTAGAGCAATGCACCTAAAATAATATTATATATAATAATTTATGAACATATCATTTATATAATGCATTATAAATATAATATTATAATTTTTTGACGCTGAGTACGATGGTGCAAACTGAAATTCGCACTCATTAATAGTTACTAAGTCAATGTTGTATTGTAACAAAATAATTTTTAGTTCAACATTTAAATTCAATGCGTCTACATCGACATAATATGTAAGATCAATTTACAATCACACAAAATTGGATTAATAATGTTATTCTGGTCGAATTTCAACCACTTATTAGTGTTATAAATACTTATTATTATGTAACTTATACAAATTTGATTGTTTACACGAATTATGAATTTCATATGGATTATTCTGTTATTAAATGACAATTATTCAACATATTGAGAATTTATAATTATTGTAGCTCCTCTAAGAATCGTTTAATTGAAGAAATAAATAATATTTTCTTTAAAATTCAACACACTCGCTATGAGTATCCTCCCCCCGAGGTGCGAAGTATGTCTGGATTTTTGATAATCTGTTTTTTGTGTTTGTGAAAATTTTGAATAGTGACGAAAATTGCACTCGGGAGAACATGCAGCAGGTAAGCCATTTCAAAATTTTGCCGTGGGTGACATTTTGCAACTCACTTTCCCACCGTCTGGTTATAAACGGCCGAGTGTCTGCACTGCAAGAATAGACTGCATTTGCATTAAAATAAAGATGTAACTACTTACGATTTTATTATATCGACACTAATATGTGGAGAACGAGATAAAACTCACCCTTTTATATCCGTTTCACCACTGCGGTGGCGACGACGACGACGACGGACGGACCAAATTGCATTGTAAACTTTCGGCATCTTGCGGCCCCGGTCTACATATGTTCTTAAGACAATATAATATCATCCACACCGGGATCCTATCCCCCGGACGATTTACGGCAATTCAATAATATTTCTCCCCTATATTCACGACTGTTGGGGTCCGAAGAGATATCCCGCGGTTAGTGTGCGAGCGCTTGTGTGTGTGTGTGTGTGTGTGTGTGTAGGGTTTTTTTTGGTTTTTTTTTTTTTTCATTCGCTCCGACGGCGGCGGCGACTTGTTAAAAAATATTTATGTTTTTTTCCGACCGACTTGGCGCGCCCAAGCTGCGGGAAATACGTACACGAGCACGCGCGCGTTCCTCTGTCGGTCAGGCGGTGGCGGTGGTGGTGGTGGCGGCTGCTGCATCTCACCCCTCTCTCGCCGGGCATCGGAAAAGTATAAAAAACGAAAAACGGCTGAATAATATTATATATACTTGTTTTCGTTTCTCTATCTACACGTATATAATATCATGTACGTATATATATGCGCGAATATAAGAATATTTTTTTTTTTTGTTTTTTTTTTTTATTGTTATATTTTTCCGATTATAATATTCCCGGTCTGTGCCAAATCTCTTGGAAATTATCGACCGGTTTCGTACTACACTATACTGTACTATAATAATAATGTACCATCGTGCGCGCGGCGCGGCGGTGGCTCTTTTGCATAAGCAATAAATTGACGTCCCGAGGATTAGGCTATCGGGAAGCGTCCATAAATATCGCACACTCGAGATGAGGCAATGATATTTTATAATATATATACATACATATATTTGTGTGTGTGTGTGTGTGTGTGGGCACAGTGTTCTTTCTCTTCGGCGGAAACTTTCTGCGGAATTTTTCGACACGAAACTACTGCAATAATCGTAAATATTTTACGTACATTCGGTTGGCTGTACGTACAATTCAAACCGAATTTCAAAACGCGAAACGGCCAGGTGAATAATGTACGCCCGTATTCGGTTCGGTCGTCGTCGCAGCGTTTATTTATAATAATATCGCGCGCGTATAAATTAGTTATTTAACGGGGGGAAAAATAATTGTGAAATCGCGGTTTTTATCGCGTCGCCGTCGAATCTGCGCAAAGTTTGTACGGGGAAACAACGAGTGCGCAAATATTACATTAATATTATAATACAACGATGTCGCGGCTACATAATTACATTGCCGTCGTTCTACATAGCGTACCTACTATTTATTGCGGGCTAATCGTGTACACGACTTACCGGCGAACTGTACAGGGTGTGTCTCGAGAGAACGAATTCGAAATTTCACTTTGTATAATTTACATAAATTCGAATTTTTATCGGGTAAAATTTAAAACGTACTATTAAGTGCTCTATGCAGCTATGAAGTTTGATGAAACTAAAACTATTGGTCAGTAGAGAAAAATTTGAAAGTCAACATTTTCAAAAAATAAAAAATATGCTCTCTCTCAGGATATCCAATTAAAAGTAGTGGAAATGTATCAAAACTTGGTTATGTTTTAAATTAGTATTTTGAATTGCTCGTGTAAAAAAAATTGGTCACCAAATTCGTATTTATGTGAGGTGTGTCTTATATCTTATTTTTTTTATGAATTTCATAAATTTTAGATTCTGAGCAGAGTAAAGAAGCTTATGATTTCTCAATGACTTTATTATTATCTTTTTTTTCTTTCTGTGAACATTTTTTCGTACAGAAATACTTATCCAGAAGATTCGACCAGCCACTTATTGAATCAGAATTTAGTTCTAAATAGTCAAAATGATATTTTATACTTAGCATTTTTTGAAATTCGAATTATTTCAAAAGGTTGACACTCATAATTTTATTACACTTTGATTATTTGTTTGGTTGTTATAGAAAATTTGATAGCAACCAATAAATTATCAATGGTAACCATATACATGGTCACCGTAGGAACTATGTTAGTATGTTAACCATTGTAACATAATAATTATTGTGACCATGGAAACACAATACAACATAAATACAAAATTTATCGAAAAATTTTAATAGTAATAAATTAACATAAATTGTCGTACAATTTTAATTTCGAGTTAAGATTAGGTACTTATTGGTACTGGACAATTATTATTGTATATTAACTGAAACGCTGCTCAGAATCGTTTTATTGATACAATTATTTATCGTTTTTTTTAAAATTCAATACATCCACCAAGAATATCCTACTCAGAAACCAAGGTATACCTATCTATGGTGCGAAGTTATCCAGCCTATTTTATTTTTAGTTTTGATCGTTTTCAAACGAGATTACAGACTTTGCATTTGTCTTCTTTTTACGCTTATTAAAAATTCGATATGTTTATCTGAAGCCGATTAATTCAACTAAATTAAATTTTTTTTATACTTATTTAAATCAGTATCTCTTTAAATCATTCTCGTACGTAATAATATTTCTTATTGCACTCACGAATATGTTGGTATATTTAGTATTTATTATAACCTATTCACTGTTAATTAAAGAAAATGATGCAATGAAATATTGAAATTCTCATTTAAAAATGAGATTTATTTTTTATTTTTTAAATATTGTGTCTAATTTATAACTTTGCATAAGAAAGCTGTAAGTCTAATAATGATTACTACTGAATCGAATAAAGTCTATATATATATATATATATATACGTATTACTATAATTTTGTATTATATAATGTCAATGTCATTAGTTGTTGATTTTAAATTAACAGTAGGTAGTGATTTAAAAACTTTCAATTAAAAATATTGTTAATGTTAAGTTTTTGGTGAATAAAAAAAGCGAACTAAATTTAATTATTCTTGACGTAAATCGTTACTCGAGAAATGGATGACAAATCACAGTGACTTTGGAAACAAATTAACAAAATAAAAATAACAATATTTAAAAATCGTTTGGTATTTGATTATTAACGAATCCGATAAAATATTATTATGTTTTAAATGTACGAATAACATTATTATATATAAATCGAGGATATCATGCTGTCGTACTGTTATATTATTACGTTTTTCGTATTTAGTATTCAATTATAAAACGTTATTCTCACTCATTTAAATTAAACTCAAATTAAAATTGATAAAAAATAATACAAGTGAAATTGTTATATAGCGTAATGAAGACATTAATTTCCATATTAATTTAATTAATTTAAACACCTAACTTGAAAATGTTTAAAAATTATTTAATTATTGTAAAATATTGCTAGTCTCCGAAAAAAAAATCTTACACCTCCCCCCACCCCACACAAAAAATGAAATAAACCGTTATTTCAGCATATTAAAAACAACCATTAAATAGATATTAATAATTTTTTTATTAATAATTCTTGTTAACAAACAAAAAACTTATACATGTATATTTATATTTTTGAACATTTCATATATTTATGAACCATAGCTTCGAAACTATATACGTTAATATTTTCGTTATTACTATTATTTTTTATATATTGTAAAGAAACATGGATTTTGTGAAAAAAAAAATTAACTTAATTTAGTGTGCCCGATAAACTAGAAAAATTACTTTATCACTTAGCTAATCAGCAGTAATAAAAAGTAAAATAAAATAAAGTATAAACAAGAAAACCGGACATACTTCGCATCACAGATATTCTTCGCTCTTCGGGTCAGATACTCTTGAAGGGTGTGTATAATAGAAACGATAAATTTTAGAATAAAACACTCAGTAATTAATACCATAAAACCGTGTACCCCTAAGGAACTACATCTAATAATAAAAAAAGTCTGAACTATGATCTTATTACTAATAAAATTATTGGGGAGGGGAGTTTAAATGGCTGGGGGTTAGGGGTTTGGTTCGGGGTCGAGATCAGGGTTATGGTAGAAAGGGGGAGAGGTCTAGGGGGAGGGTCCAACAATGGCGTCAAGTGTAAACTCTTTGAAATAATGCGAATTTTGAGAAATGCTAAGTATAAAGTACCATGTAGAGCCGATGTTTGAATTAAAAAGTGGTTGCTCGAGGCTCTTGGATCAATATGTCTGAACGCAAAAGTGTTTACAGAACTAGAAAAAAAAAAAACATCATTATAAATTCATAAGCTTCTTCATTCCGTTTAGAATTTAAAATATACAAAGACAGCCTTTCTCGATGTATCACAAGCATTTGACAAAGTTTGGTACTTTGGACTTATCTAAAAAATTAGAACCCTAAAACTACTGACAATCTTTATAATACACTTTTGTCATTTATAACAAATCGGAACTTCTCAGTCTGAATAGGATCCGACCTTTCAAAATCGCAACAAATAAGTAGTATCCCTCAAGGATGAGTCCTAGAAATAACATTATTCAAATTATATTGTTATAATATAGTAAATATACCATCATTACAGTACTGCCAATTGGCAATGTTTGTAAAAGAGAATAAAATATTTGTATCTTCCATAAAACATTTACAAAACCCCCTCAAAATATATAACAATAAGTTATCCTTATAGTTATCAAAATTGAAACTTACACTGAATTTCACCAAAAGTGAATCAAAGATATTTACCTTAAGAAAGTATATAAATCCAACATCAATAGAAATAAACAACCAAGAAATTCAATGAAACAGCAAAGAAAATTTAGTGAAATACTTAGGGGTAAATTTAGATCGAAAATTATGCTGGAAAATACATATAAATAAAAAAATAAACCAAGGACATACTAGAATGAAAATTCTATACTCAGCTATTGTACACAGAAATTATAAGATCATAACTTACCTAAGCATACCCAGTATAAACAGTCATCTTCCAAACTAAAATTAAAAATCTATCAACTCTCCAAAATAAATTCCTGAGAATAGCACTAAAGGCCATTTGTTTTATGCGAAAGAAAAAATTACATAACAATATGGGATTACCCTACATTTCGATATGGATAATATAACAATTTAAAAACTACCACGAACAATTAAGTATAGTAGAAGGAGCACTTCATTCTAAAGTTGAAATTAGAATGTCTAATCCAAGACTAAAACCACGACTACCACAAGACATCAACAAATAGACCATCTAGATTTATAAACTAATACTGAAATATAAATTTATATTTAATTATTTGTAATAATCAACATTATAAAAATACTTGGTATATTAAAACAATAATATAAATAAATCAATACATTTAAAAAATCATATTAGAAAAAAACAACGGGAAACAATCGATACGTTTCGTACACTTACAAAGTTCAGTGTTTACTATTTAGTCATTTCTTTGAGTTTGCACCAAATTATTTTTTATAAAAATTTTCAAAATTCTAACACCATTGTTCTCGGGGTTTTTGGAGTTCACAAAAATCTGGTTAATTGCAAATTTTATTGATATTAGATACTCGAAATTCGATAGTTTTCCCATACGAACGATTTGAAAATGTTTTGAGAATTATAAAAAAAAATGACCTATTTGAAGTGCCAGACTAGAGGAATATTGTCTAATCTATATATGTATAAACATACATATTATGAAGAGTTTTAACGAAGATTTTTAATGAGTATAACCAAAATTAACCGAAAAAGTGTTTACAGACGTTATTTTTACACCGATAAACTCTTCGCGCTTCGATCGACCCCCAATCAGCCATCACCCACCCTATAATACGCCATCGTGATGAGTAGGAATATGAGGGGGGGGGGTTGCTATCCTGGTCGTTTCGAGAGCGACAACCACGCGCGCGTCGTCATTGTACGCGCGTATTTTTTTTATTTTTTTTTTTCGTTTGTTTTAATAGGACGTACACGGGAAATAAATCAGTTATGGGCAATGAGTTTCGGGAATGGTTCCAGAAATCGTCGAAACCGTGACCGGACAAAAGGGCCGGGGTCTTAAAATAAAGGGACGTGTGTGTGTGTGTGTGCGCGTGTGTGTATAGTAGACAGCGGCGGTGTTATTAAAAAAATATCCGCAGACATGTATATATGTGATGTGTGTACTTTGTATGTATTGTACAATCGTGTCTGTACACGCGTTAGTATTGTACTAATATAAGTGTGTGTGTGTGTGTGTGTGTGTGTCTATCTGTCTGTACGCATTGTATATAATAATAATAATAATAATAATATATAAACGTTCTTATATACGTACTATACACGTATATAGAGAAAAACGGGAACGAATTTTTTTTTTTTCTCTTTTCCCCGTCTTTTATTTCTAAACAAATATCAACCGTGACAATAACCGATCGTTTCTCATTAACAACACACGTCGTCGACTCCTTTATGGCCGTGCCAAAAAATCGGGTGACTCTCTTTTAAATTTTAATATCCCCCCTCACAGCACACCCACCCATCACGTATCCGCCTCATACACGTCATTGTTGTGCACGAGCGCGCATGTGTGTGTGTGTGTGTGTGTGTATGACGATAATGCGTGTGCTTTCCACGCGCGCGTCGCCGAACATTGTGTTCTCTGCGTTTTTCTTATATTCCCATCATCAGCCCGTGTCGACGACTGCGTTCGATCGATTGCCAACGGTTTACATAACGGTTCTCATACAATATCATAGTCATTCTCTTTTAGTTTTCCATTTTAGATTCTGAACGAAGTGAAAAAGTTAGTGTTTTTACAATGATGTTTATTATTAGGTATTTTTTTTCTTTTTTTTTTCTTCTGTGTATAACTTTTCGTATAGAAATACTTGTCCAAAAGTTTCGATCAATAACTTTTTGAAACCGGATTCACCTTTAGATTGTACTTTAGAGTGGCCATTTTTTGAATTTCTCAATTCTTCAATTTTTTTTTTT
>JAIPRM010013749.1:0-11200 GCA_025469315.1 Stegophylla sp. TES_Ste_2020
CAAAATTTGACAAAAACGACTCGGAAACCATCATTTTTTGATCAGAATTTTATGAAAATTTAAACATAGATAGAAAATCCTATAAAAAAGATTTTGGTGCAAGAAAATTTTGAAAATGTGAAAAAAAATTTTGGACAGTTTTCGAAAAATTTTTTTTTTCTTATATTATTAACTTCCTTTGTTCAGGATCGTTTTACTGAAGAAATGATTTATTGTTTCTTTAAAATGTAATATGTACGCCCGTCAAGAGAATACCACCCGTCGTGCGAAGTACACCCATCGTGCGAAGTATGTCCGGCTTTTTTAAATCTAGTTGATAAAAAAAAATAATTTTTTTTTTTTACTATAGATAAGAATAATGTTTTCAATTAACATTTGCATTTTTATTATTATATAAATCTCAAGTCCTTTATCCTTAAATTTGAAAAAAAAATGGTTTCAAAAAATTAATTTAAACTTTGTAACAATCAATATTCACAGAAGTAGTAGATGTATTATTGTATTTTCGAATAAGATTGAAAGGATCAATTGAAAAACGTATTAAAATTTGATATGAACGCCAGTGTTCATAAACTTAATAGTGAAAACTGAATGCAAATAATACATTTTCTAAAACAGTTTTACATCACATGCGTTTATGTCGGATGTCATTCCATTTTAGACTCTGTCAGACAATGATGTTTATGTCTACTCATTTCTGGAAATACTTTTTCTAATCGAAAACGTGACTCGATCAGTAGGTTTGTTTCCGGTTGATAATTTTACTGGCCTCGTATTAAAAAAAAACACATTTTTCTCTATTATCGACGAATTCCAGAACAAAGAAAAATTGTAAAATACCTATACCATAAACTAGATTGTAATAGTTTATTGAAATAAATTTTAGTAATTTAGCAAAACTTCTATAATAATTATAGAATCTATTTTAAACTTGAAATTTATTAAAACCACATGAAACTATTATTCTCAAATCGTATAATTTTTTTTTTTTTTTTACCAGAAAATTCTTCACATATAGGTTAGATTAGGTTAGGTATCTAAATTATCTACAATTTTACTCATATACTGTAGGTCTGCTTGTGTTCATATTCTCATTAAAACGAGTCGAATTTTAAATTCCAAAACAATTCAAAATCGATCACTCTCACGAATAATTAAATTTACACGGACATTTATACTGTCAAACGGCTCGACATACTCAATTTACCACTATTCCGTTCAGATCATTTTAGGGAAGAAATAATTTATTACTTCTTTAAAATGCAACACATCCACCGAAAGTATCCTTCTCGAGGAGCGAAAAATAAACAAGATGCTGTGAAGTATGTCCGTTTTAGATTCTGAACGAAACTAATGTTTTTAAAATTATATTTTCCGTATAGAAATACTTGCCCAAAAGTCTCTATTTTTTAAAACTTTTTGAAACCGGATTTACCTTAGTAAAGTAAAGTAAAGTATAGAAAAGAAAGCTGAACATTCACACCACGGATATTCTTCGCTCTTCGGGACAGATACTCTTGGTGAGGGTGTTGAAATGTTGTTGATGACTATTATTGTTTTTATATCATAAATTTCTTTCGTTCAGAATCGTTTTATCGAAGAAATGATTTATCGTTTCTTTAAAATTCTACACACCCATCAAGAGTATCTGACCTGAGGAGTGAAGAATATCCGTATGTCCGGCTTTATTGTCTAAATTTTTATTTTGAAAGTAGATTTTACAAATAGGTACCAAAATATTTCAATAATGAAAAGTGATATAAATTATAGTAAATTTCTTGTATAACTGGAATAATTGTTTCTAACACATTGATTTTAATGCGATATTTATTATGTTAGAAATAATACAATATTGTCGGAGCAGGAGCACATTACCCAGTCAATGTACATTTCTCGTATATATATATGATATTTTAGAGTTTTATGTAACACACACACACACACACACACACACACACACACACACACACACACACACACACACACACACACACACACACACACACACACACACACACACACACACACACACACACACACACACACATGACGCGTATATTTTAATCAATCGCAATGCGAATTATGTTCATAATTAAAGAACATTCCATAATAAATTCTATAAATTATACGAACGGTAATCGCACGTTTTACAAAAAATGTTTTTTCAGATAATTCAACGCGGTCGTTCAAGCGCGTCAATAATAACAATCGAACGGAGTGGGTTAATTGCATAAGCTCTCCATATAAATATGTCATTTTCGTTTTTTGCCATTCCCTGTAATTCCGCGCGCAGAATATATATATACGGGACACGTGGCCTAGTTACCGAAACGTCACATCCTTATCCGTTGATATATGGCCGCATTAATGAAGTAAATCCAACTTTGATTAAAACACAATCGTATAATATGTATATACATATATATATATATATATATATATATCTAAGAGACGGTTGAAAAATGGAGTGATAAAAAAAAAGAAACAATAATAATCTGATAAAAATCCGATTTGTGCTATTTTCACAAATACTATAATTACAAATTTTAATATTATTGTAACGAATAAATATATTACATTAGAGGTTCTATAATTTTTAGGCCAGACCTCCCACCATTTTGGTCAACCCTAGACGTGCCCGAAAAAAAAAAAAATTAACAGTCATGTTTAGAGTACCAAAAAGTTAAAAACAAACAACAAATATAGGCTAATATTGATATTCACATTACAAATTTATTTTAAAATACAATGTATTTATTATAAAAGATTTTAATGTAAATGGTAGGGCTTGTTTTTTTTTTTCATCACAAAGTTCGGTGAAACGAGGAAATTCCTATTCACTCTACAGGACGCGATTTTTATTACGCAAATCTCACAAATCTTTTTCTATCCTACCAATACAGTGTTGATTTTTAAAATATTCTTACATCCCCCCCATAAAGCTTTTACGGCTCCCCGAAGGGTCGTGCCCCACACTTTTAGAATCTCTGTTTTACATTATACGTATGTATACGTCCTACGATGATTTACCTATATTTTCTGAGGTAATAAAGATAATCGAATCGTTGGTTTTTGGTTTATAAGACTCACGGGGGAAACAGCATAAGTAAATCATATTTTATTCTATTTCAATATGTTCTGGTAAAAAAATTTAAAATGCAATTCTTCATTTTATTATTTTTGAAAAAAAAAACTGAAAATAGCCATTTCGGATTAATTTTAGTACAATTAACACAATTTTATTCCTATGGAAAAGAATAGTTTGAAATTGGAACTACTACTATTTTGTTTTTAACGCGTTACATAAAATTATAATATTAAGAATTCAATATTCAACTAGTCGAGTTGGAAATTCATTATTTAAGTAACGTTTTAACTTAACTTTAACTTTCCATGGCACTAAGCTATTTGAATTAGGTACACAATTCGTGTTCGATACATTTCAACACACAATAAATACGTTTCCATGCTTTGCTCGTTACGCTTTTTTATTTTTACTTTTACTATATACTCGATAAAAAACAATGACGAATTATTTTTTCGTCATCTTTTTCATTCCTCACAAGAAAGTGCATAATTCTCATCAATCAAACGCCGTCGCTTACACCGCAGTGAATTCCCAAAGATCAGTTTTCTACTAACTTTTTTTATTTTTTCATAATTTTAAAAAAGTTCACGATTATTAAATTAAAATTGAGCCCGACGCACTGTATCAATTCTATCAGTTTTCCTCGACGTTTTATCGTGCATAGAATGCAACAATATTCACGAGCACATTTACCCCACGAATGTAATGGCGTGTACAATGCAAAGAAAAACGCTCAGAACAATAACAGTTATCTTGTAAAGTATATGCGGGATGAAACACACGAGTGCATGTAAACATAATACGGTTTTATCCTACTTAGCCCGCAGTAAGCACACTTGCGGGTAACTTCGGCTACCCACAGGGACAATCCACTCGTCACAGGTATTTCGACCCAAAACCGCGTACATAAAAAAAAAAAAAAAAAAAACCACCTCACACTCGTACATACTTATGGAGTCGGTTATGCGATAAGGGATGAAAATAAAAGAAACGTGAGTTGCCAGTGAAAACGGGAGTTTTTACAGAGGCGTCGAGCATTCGTGTGACCTAACTCTCTTTTATAAATATATTTATTTTTTTTAAAATTTGTAAATTTGTCTTTTTTTTGAAATTCTCAATAGTTTTATTAAAATAAATTTTGTTCACTGATTCTATTCATTTCTTAAACGTTTCAATATTCGATTTCGAGTGAGTATATCGCGTTTGTACGAGACGTTAAACCGATCGATAAAAAAAAATAAATAAAATAAACGAAAATTTCTATATTTTCATTAACACACCTAAGTGATGTAATCTACAGTTATTTTATTTTAATGTAGCTTATATTATATGTATATATTATTTAACCCGAAGTAAGCATGTTTGGGGCACCACGCCGCCTTCATAACGCTCCGAGTAAATCGATATGTGATTCGCGTAGACGCAATTATTTCAGAACCGAGGTTTAGGGCAACGGTTTTGGCGAACAAAAAAATAAAATCGCCCGCAGTATCGAAATCGTCCACAAATGGTCGACCCGCGTTATTGAGAAGTCACGTGTATGAATTACGTGCGGTACGAAATTAAATTCCAACCGTCTCGGTTATTTTCAAAAGTAATATCGGGAAATTGGGTTGTTTTATATATATATATATGATCATGTGTGTGTGTGTGTGTACATCATAAAGGATATACAATGCATTTTTCATTTGCAATAATATGTTGATGTGACTCATTGTATCAAAATAGGATATAGGATAGTATTATAACAGTCGTGATTATTAACAATGAACATCGTTTTATTTTAGGTAATTATAATCTATATCAATATTGCAATCAATACTTTATCTGCATAAAAATACATAATATTACAATTTATATATATGTATTAATATTAATTATTATTTAAGATAAAATAAAAATAATATGTTTATGTCACTGGAAAAGATGACGTTTAGTCAATGTCGACAATTACTAGTCAATAACGACAAAAGCTGATTTAGAAATTAATTCCGAATTAACATGAGTAACTAGGTATTGATGACAATAATTAATCATGATAAAAGAAGACAATGACGATACAAAATAATTAAAAATTGTTTGCTTGTAGAACATTCATAATATTTTATATTTAATCATCTAACACTGTTTATGAACATAAAAAACATAAAAACTACAAAATATCCAACACTGCCTATCCTTTCCGGTCATTGTCAACAATGACTAGAAATCACTTAACTTGCATTTTTTCCGGTAATAAATTACATATCGGGGCAAAATATAACAAATAGGTTGACCAAAATAATGTGCGAAATGATGAACGGATATTCGTTATAATGTCATTGTATTTTACTCATTGTAGCTATGCTCGTTGTAAACACATATTTTATCATAAAATCACATTGGTTCATGACGGGATACAATGTATTCCTCGTTCTAAACTGATGTTTCCCAAAGTGGGCGTTAGTACTACAAAATGGGGGGGATTGAAGATACAAGCTCTACTGAGGGGCATTATTGAAGTTGGCAATGACTGTTTCAACGTGAATTATCATTCTGTAGTCACATCATCGTTAATGTTGTACGAATTATTATATATGTAGGTAATTTAATTTGTAATTACATACTTATAAATAGGTACACATTTCATATGATTTATTATTTTTTATCTGGCCGGAATTACTGTAAATTGATGCTGATTGCTTTGTTTGGCCTTAAAAATATACAGAAAAATAGGTAATTAAAATAATAATAATAATTTAGGGGGGATGGTGGGAGATTTTAGAATACCAAAAGGGGCGTTGCGTAAAAGAAGTTTGGGAAACACTGTTCTAAACAGTATCTCGTTTTAGCCGATGCTCGTTGTAGTGATTTCTACTGTATATTATATATATATTTACTGCAATGACTTTTGTCGACCTTTAACGTCGGCGTCCGATTATTACACCGAATATTGTTCCTGTACGTAATCCCTTGTAAGTCGAAATCAGCAGAATATTATAAACGACGCGACCCGGAGTAATAGGTCGTAATACTCGCGGAGTGTAATCGGGGGGAAGAAAATAAAACGGAGAGTACACTATCATAAACAACGGATTACCGCAGGGTTTCGGTGCCGCACAGCAGTCCTTGAACCGCTTCAGTTCGAACTTATGTAGGTAGGTCACGTGGCCGAAACAAAGGCAAGTCGATTCGCGTTTACCAATGACCTTGTTCGGCGTATGAATCCGGAGAAAAACTTGTGAAACGCCCTTTACTGAAGCCCCAAATCGTCTCGTAAACCGTTATACTTTATTACCGCGTAGGAGACTGAAAAAGCGGATTCGTCAAAAGACGGAAACGACCAATCGTTTGACGGTCTATTTGAAATCTATCAAAACTCTAACAGGAGAGAGGGGGTAAATGCCAATTTACAACGGCAGTTCTTAGATACTCAATATCAGAGGTTTTAACCTCTTCTGATATTTCAGCCTCCTCTGCAAACGATATAAATGTAATTCTCGAACTTTTTTCGACAATGAGATTCAACACGTAATTATCACGGAACTTGGTTGTTTTTATTTCCGCCCCTACGACGGTTTTAAAATTTCACGCATTTCTTCAACCCCGTATAAACAATACTAGATCGCCATCTGTGATAAGACAGTGTCGTTTTCACTACGAGGGCATGAAACAGGAGTGTCATATGAGTTATATAATATATATTACAAAATCAACAAAGAAGACTAAAAAAATTATCTTATTGAAAATTGACATAATTGAACATAATGTTCTATTTAGAATTGTCATCATGTTTAAAGACGGCGGAAATTGACAACACTTATCACTAGAGTTAAAAAAAATAATTAAAAAAAAAATAAACACTTAAAATAAAGCAATAATACACAACAATTTTTCCAAATAATCTTTAATTCCAAATAAGTTTATTCAGAACACATTTTGAAAAAATGTAACTAATAAACCAAGAAAAAATCCCCAAAATATCCCAAAAAGCTTTAAAATACAAAAAAAATAAAAAAAAACGTACCAAAAATACCCCAAAAAAGCATTTAAATACAAAAAAAACAAATAAAAGTCTCGTAAATTTTATTCTAAGTGGTATAAATCGAATTTATAGCTGACGTAGCTTCGTTTTAGAGCGATAGAAAAAAAAAAACAAATGCCTTCAAATTATCACGGTTTATTTACATCAATATAATAATATCAATTTAGTATTATCTCTGTTCTCTGTACGTTCTGTATGTCTGTAGGTAAAACACGATTCGAGAGCAGGGGTGGTTTTCGAGCGATTTGCTGTCCCTATGCAGAATAAATATTTGCTGCCCCTATACACAAAAAAAAAAAATGTTCCGAGAACGATACGCTCGTCCCGTGTACACGAGGCCTGTGTCTTAATATGCTGGTAAGTATGTTAAGTGTAATGTCGCGAAAAACCGACTCCGGAAAAATACAACTTCTTTGCGAAAACCGAGACTAAAGGACGGAGTGAACAAGCGACCCCGATATCGGTAATCTTCTGGGAAAACATTCCATACGGCCCCTGGGATTCGACCTTCCTAGACATCGGGTAAAACGGCCGAACAGGTAGAAACTCTCACAAATTCCATACAACGTTGTACAAATATTATGATTTAATCTCATCAAGGCTTTCGCTCCCGAAATCGAATAGCAAATCACGATATCACAGAAAAAAACACGCTTAGAACAGCCATTTTCAATTGAACCTTCTGAGTAGATTTTTCTTTTTTTTTTTTTTTGCTATATTTACAATCGATTCCTCGTAGGGACTACATAGCTGGATAAAGTACCTTTAACACGCATTTAGAGATATAAATCGGTATTATTTCGTAAAGTTCGCTGTCAAATATTAATAATAATAATAATAATTTATTGTAAAGAGGAAAATTTATAATAAATAATAACGCCTTTTAGGGCAAAGAGTACAGATATTATATTATAGAGTAAATAGTAAGTACAGATAACATAAATAAGAAATTTAGATAATAATCTCAAATAATTACATATTTAAGCTATAAGTGTTAAAATATATAATTACAATAAGTAAATGATTATAAGTGATTGCTTAGAACATTTTTTAACTTGCTTGGTGGATCAAAAAAAGTTTTTAATGGAATTACCATTTAAGAGAATTCTATTCATTATGCAATGACTATAGTTTTGTTTTTTTGGTTGTATATAAAATGTATTTGTAGAGTGGAGAGTGTGGAGTGGTACATTTAGTGGAATTTTTTCTAAGAGTTCAGGACAATCAATTTTGTTATTTAACAGTTTATAAAGAAAAAAAATATTATTATTAAACCGCCTACCCGCTAGGGATTGAAGGTTGAGTTCTTTATAGCAAATTCGATTGGTGGGGTATTAGTTTTTTTTAAGTTTGTAACGCATCATAAATGGAGAAAGCGTTTTTGTATCATTTCGATTTTAGCAACAAGACCAGTTTGGTAAGGACTCCATATAATTGAACCATATTCAACTAGTGAACGAACTACTGAACAATATAATGTTATCAAACAATATTTGGATCATTAAATTTTGATAGAGTTTCGTTTTAAAAAGCCAAAAATGCGTGATGATTTATTGCACATGAGATTAATTTGTTTATTAAATGTTAGGTCACTAGATAAAATTGTACCAAGGTTTTTTATATGTGTCCTAATATTTAGTTTTTCGTTTCCAATAATGTAATTAAAAGTTATGGAATATTATGAGTAATGATTTTTTTTGGCACCAATTTTCAAATTTCATTAGGTCATTGTGTAATTTATTACAATCATCGATTGAATTAATTGATAAGTATAATATTTTAAATCATCTGCAAATAACAGAAATTTATAGTTTGAGAATATGTACCTACTGAAGAGATAATTTAAGAGTCGACAATTTTACGGTAATATTATTATATTTATTAAAATCGAAATTCATTTTTTCCGATTTCAATTTCGGTTTTTAACCTTTGGTAACGTTCGCAAGGTAATTAATGACGCCGTACAAGTTTATTATCGCAATACTGTCGTCATCGTAAAATATTATATCACTTCATGATTTCATATACCTCTTTCATAAGTATAAAGTTTTTTTAATAGTTATTGAGTGTTTACACTGTTATTTTGTAATTAATATTGTTGCTACAATCATTTTGGTGATTTTATAGTTTTAATTGTTTTCTTTTATTTTTAGTTCAAAATTTATCTAGTGTTTTAATTTATATAATTACTTACTCTAATTTTCCGGTTGAGATTTGGAACTGGATTTTAGTTTGTTTCGTCTATTTTATATGTATTTATTTATGTTTACTTTTATGTTTTTTTTTTCATTCTTTGTAATATCAGTTTCTTATATTGCTTTAAATTTTCTGTTTTTGAAAGAAATTTGTGTCTTTCATTAATTTTTAGATAATGAGGTGTTTCTTGTAATTTATTTATTTACATTTTTAAAATTTATATTATTCATATGTCAACTCTCTATTCCGTCACAAGCCTTGGCTTAAAGGAGTAGATATATTTCTTTATATATAATGTAAAGAAAACATTTTAAATAAATAAATAAAAAAAAAAAAATTATTTCAGGTGAAATCTGAATTCGGCAATTATTTACCCCACGAGCGTCGTGTAATCTAATAGTAATATCATAAAGTAACAGAAACATGTACTGATTGTTTTATAGATAATATTAAAGTGACTTCTAAGTTATCACTCATCAGATTGTAAATAATTAAATGTTAAACTTCATTAGTTTAAGTTTTTGTTTGAATTTTAATAAAACATCTTGATGGATAGTGTTTTTTATTTCATTTTTTAATACAATTTACATATAAGTATATTGTGTTAATTGAAATAAAATGTATAAAAGTCCACAAAAATTTTGTTCTTTGTAAATTAAATTCTTTTTGTAATTTTGATTTTCATGTGAAGTAAAAAATTGTCCTAAGCGCGTGGTCAAAGGTCGACGGTATTTACTGGTATTCAATGTCGGGTTCAACCTCCGTGCGGTATATAGTAGGTTCGTGTTAATTGATATTTTTATTTTAGACGTGTGAAACGCATAACGTTATAAAATATACGTTTTTGTGTGACTCGCGCGGTGGAGAAGAAAACGAATGCAGGAAATTGAAAATATTATTCGACGTCAATATTTTATATTCGCATAATATTATACTTGGTAAAATATAATAATAATATTATGTAGTAAATAACGAGACGTGAGAATGGGGTGGCTTACTATGTCGTTTATTACGTCCCGTCTGCGCGCAACACTTATTGCGTTTATGCTTTTTAATCGAAATATTTATAATTAATGAAGTCTTTTGTGTTAACGATAAACATCGTGTCTCCGTGTATAACATTGGCGTTTTGAATTTTGATGGGAAAACCCGAAGCCGCCACCGTATCGTTCAAAAGCTCCTTTTCGTCCGCTGTTATTCTGTATCTCTTAATATCTCGTCGAGTGTTACACTTTCAGACTGATATTACGCGTGGCGACGGTTTTAACCTCAAAAGGACTATGAAATATTCACCCTTTTGGCTAAGTGTAGAAAAAGAGGAGAAAAAAAAAACCGTGTCCAACGCGGTATATGTTTGATATTATATAAAGTGTTATGTGCACATTCTTTTTGATATTCTTTTGAGTTTATGCAGACTGGGGTTAGAAATCTTTTTCAAATTGCGAATCGTATAAATTAAAGGCACTTTTTGTTTTTGCCTGTTTAAGAATATTTTTAAATAAGAGAATATTTCGTATAAATAAGACTATTACAGGAATGAAGATGAATTAATTTTATCGATTTCGAATATTTTGTGTTGCGGTAGTACAAACATTATAAAAATTGACGTTATTTACTAGTGTGTTATATTTCATATATTATTGGCGAGTGAACGCCAGAACGCTAGAACAGCGTTTCTCAAAGTGTGGGTCGCGACCCACTGGTGGGTCTTGAGTCAATTTTTGAGGGGTCGCGAGAAATTTGTTGAATTATATAAATTATCAAAAAATTACGTTTTTAACCAAACTCCACTGTAAAAATGATGATGAAGTAGCACATTTGCATACATTTGTAAAATTATACACCAATTAATTAATAAATTAAAGTATTAATCTAATTTTGATTTTTAAGAA
>JAIPRM010013750.1:0-11199 GCA_025469315.1 Stegophylla sp. TES_Ste_2020
CTCTCTCTATTGAAATTAATGCTAAATTATGAAGGCGTGTAGTAGACATAGATGTCCGCAAATAAGTTTTTATCCTTTTCATTGTTGAAAAACTCCTTTCGGCTGATGCTGAACTTACAGGTATAACACGCGTTCAATAACTTTTTTGATTTCTCCAAATGACTTCCCCATAATGCATATTTCGTTATAAAAATCCATTATATTTTTACAGCTATTGTTTATTGCTTTCTTAATTTTTGCTTATATATTTTCTTGTATTAATTCTCCACAAATATTAATGATTTCATTTTGAATATTAGAATTGGTGTAAAATGCAAATTTTGCAATGCTACTTTTTTTGTTCTCTATTATTTTTATAAAATCTTTAGAGTGAATAATTGAAAGTTGATAATATTCAGATTTTATGTGATTATTGTAACGTTCAATGCCATCCTTCTATTTTGTTAAAGGTTTAAGTATCAAAGCATCTAATTTTTGATATGTTCCTTTACCAACAGGCAACAATATAATTGGCAAATATAACATTTACACAAGGCACTTGGAAATCTATTCGAGTATACTAACCAAGGATAACGGTTTAATCAATCCATTTGAAATTTAAGCCGCCATTGTGATTCAATAGAAAATTGGCAATTTTTGCATAGTGTCCGTGGATTTTTTAAAAAATCATATTTTTCGCGTCACCAATATTAGAAATTGATAATAATAACCCTAATCTAATGAAAAATTTGCAGACAATTCATTTCTATTAATTATCTCTGGTTGTTTTTGTACATCATTTTCAATTTTTATTTTTTTACTCCAAAACTCAATAATGATGATTGACCACTAGTTATTTTCATTTTTAAAATAATTGATTATGTAAATAAATAATTTAATATAAAAAGTTTAAATGCACTATTAAATTATAACGCACATACACACGCACTTCGTCAAATATCGAATACAGACAAACTAAAAGCAATAATGTACATAAACTTTGTACGTATAGACATACTGCAGACGCACAACTAACTCATGGAGTAGACAACTCAAACACTAACATCGGGAGAGCTCAAAATTATTTACCATACTCCATATGAAAATATAATATTGAAATCATCGTCATTCACTGAATAAAAATTACAATTTTGAATTCAAATTTCTTCATGGTAGAAGGTCAAATATATAAACCAAATAATTAATAAATTGTAATTACATCAAATAATAATTATTTTCATAAAATGATGAAAATTTTAGGTTATAACAAATTTGAGAATCGTATAACTGATATTCATTCATTATTGATATTATAATATTACTATATATATATTTATATATATGTACATATAATTTTTACTTATAAAAATTTAAAACCTTAAACATCTAAGTATCAAATATTAATAGATTTAAACTAACATAACACTTTTATAATCAGTGGCATACATACAATTATACTCCGAGGAGGGTTTTAAAAGAATAATTATTATAAATATAAATTATAAATATACATTTTAAAACAATATGCATTTTGATTAATTTTCGTAATGTTTGTAGTTACTATTCAAAAGTTAAATCTATTTTTGAATAAGAACGTGTATAGTAGTCTCCTATAAGTTGTGAACACATTCACCACTACGGCGCTCTGCTATACCTACCTCATCCGTAGCATGTCTATACATAATATTATTATCGTATTAAGACAAATTATCTTATAGTAAGTACTGATATAATTTTAGAATAGTACATTGTAGAATAGTTATTGTAATAATATAATTGCAATCAAAATCTTATCGATAATACGATTTCGAATACCTATAAAGATAAACTGTTGCAATCGCGAACTCGTTTTAGTTATCCATTATTATACCAATAATTATTGAACACTATTTTACAAAAAAATTATATTTTTATTTTTCTCCTGTAGATAACAGGAGTATAATAGTATGTATAATGAATTTTTTCGGGGGGGGGGGGGTTGAATCCTTAAATGAAAAACCCTGTATACGTGTCTGGGTACTTGCCCCCCTCGGCCCTTTCCTTGGATACGCCACTGTTGCCAACTAATATTTATTTTCCTCTCCGTTCCGTACAGCGCCGACGGTGAGTACGTGATCACGACAATGACCAAAGCGGTGCTTCATTATTCCGGCAATGTGATGTGGACGCCTCCGGCCATATTCAAATCTTCGTGCGAAATAGACGTCCAATATTTTCCGTTCGATCAACAGACGTGCTTTATGAAATTCGGTTCATGGTCTTACGACGGCAATCAGGTAAATTATACGAACAGACGACACAGACCGGAAATCAGGGACTGGAACCTTTATGATTTTAACGGTTTCAGTTCTGACTCTACAGGTTCTTAAAAATATAAAATTTTGTTCCAGTTTTAAAAAACTCATAATTAAAGTTTTGGTTTTAATTTTGATTGATAACAGTTTTAACCAGTTCCAACGTATATTTTCATAACTTGAAAAAAGTATACCATATGCATTTGATGTGAAAAAAATTTAATTTAATTATAACAGTACTAAATCGTTTCAATTATGACATAAATATTACCTTATTCGCTCAATCATTGGCATAATATTGCCTCTAAATGATACTTGCTTCATCTGAACAAAAATTCATAAACAAAGTATTATAATATAATACTTTGTTTAATCATTTTATGTACCTATATTTTTATACATATAAATACATCATATATATATATATATATATATATATATATATATATATATTATATATATAAATACATTTATGTATATTTATATTGTTTTGAAATCACCTTTTACTTTGTCATAGATTTATGACTTGTTATTAGAGATTTTTCTAAGTTCTAAGCATTCAATTTTAGACCTACACTGTTCAATATTTCCTAATGATATCTGAAAATCGTAGGATAGCCAATTAGAAATAGACGCAGATGATACTGCTATCATAATGCAACATAAAAATTATAAAAACTCAATTATAGATCTACTAAACTTTCAGAATATAAAAATTAATTTGTAAATTTGAAATTTAAAATTGCAATTAAAAATGTTGAGTAATTATTCTGAGTTTTCATGTGGTTATTATGATTGATAACACGTATATGCTTTATTTCAGAGGACTAAAATAAAAATAAATTGTTGAAAAAATACAAATAGCGCATGATATCAAATAATTGATAATTTTCTTTTTAAATATGCGTTACATTATGACGTCATATCAGAACTGAAAAGAACCGGAAAACACTTTTTTCAAACGAGGTTTCGGTTCTTTAAGATTTTAATTAAAGGCTCTTTAAACATTAAGATTCCATAATTTTACCATGGTTCTGGTTCAAAAATCTGTTTTTTTGATTTCATGAGAAATTAACATTTTATTAATTTAAATTAAATTTATTTAGATTATCTACATCTAACATCTAAGACAATTAATAGATAATTAGCACAAGAGTTATCTAGATGAGATAATAGATAAGTAATTTTTACTTAGATAAGTCTCAACACTAATGGTAAGGTATCTTGACATTTTCAATATTTAAGCAATATTACTTTTGAAATATGAAATGAGAAAATAATCTGACTTAGGGAGACACTTACGATTTTCAAGAATTTTTTGAAATTAATTAGACGTATTTTATTATATAAGTAAGGTAATTTCAAATTTTCGGCTTTTTAATAAAAAATTCAAAATTTTATCAGGTTAAACCTAATAAAATACAAAGTAATTCCAAAAATGCTATATTTATCCCAAAATTGGTCGAATGTTTTGAAATTTTCTCCCATATGTAGTTCCTTGCTACTTCCTTGATACTTGATAATTGTATAGAATCCATACAATATATTCAATCTATACTATAGATAATGTGCCAAAATTTCAAGTTTCTACTCCTATTAGTTTTGGAGTTACCTATATAACGAAATTAATAAAATCTATTTTATGAAAATCTCGATTACGGCATATTTTTCTGTTTTTACTAATTTTTTCGACAAATTTTCTTCGATTTTAGAAAAAGTATTGGAAATTCCAATTAGGACTTTGTAGCTTGGATTTGATTTCTGATCTTACTGTATGAAACTTTTGAACATGTTGTTCCATACAAATAAGTGTTTTCATAAATGGAAGGAGAAAAAAATTAACATCGTTGTGATAGTTTTTCTACTCCACTCAAAAGCAGTACCTAACTGTTATTATTACTTTTTTTTATCTAAACAACATGGTAGCTAATTATTTATCTTTATCTTGACTTTTGTAAATGTATTTTAATATAATATAACCTTTTATTCTTATTTAAATGAATTCATAGTGATTTCCTTTATCTAGATATTTAAAATTTATCCTACTGATAAATGATAATACTTAAGATTTGATAATTTACGTTAACTCATTATGGATTTTGTATTCAGTAATCGCATAAACTGTAAGCCTTACAGCATAAATCCTATATTATAGCGTGGAATACTCCAAAATGCTGAAAAGTGAACACTATTAGTTTAAATGGTTATATTTGAAAAATTTTTTTTTTAATATCTCAGTACTATTTATGAAAATCTTAAATTATTGCAGGACATAATAACTACAACAATTTTTGTAAAATTTGCTTTAAAGTTTTTATTAAGTGTGTTCTATTAATTTTTGGGTTTTATTCTAATGACTTAAAATTGCAAACAATTCTAAATATTCAAAATTATTATAGATTAGAAAAAATAGTTTAAATCGTTTCTTTTATATTCATTACATTCTGTAATTTATCTTTAAACCTCTGATATCGTGTAGCATGTATTTTGGATTGCACAATATGATTATAGAACATTGTTAACTATATGTTTATTAATATCTTTTTCTAGGTAAAATATTAAATACTAGCCAACCACCTGTTTCGGCTTTGCCCGTGATTGGTTGTTTATTTTACCTTCAGTTGATGATATGTAGAACTTTTTATTCAAATTTTATCGTTTAATGTGATCGGCGAGCAAATATAAAAAACGGTTATTGATAACGTATTGAAATGCTTTTAGCGGTATTATTAAATGGTAAATATATTTTTATTAAAAATAATTACAGATACAAAAGAAATGTTAATTAATCTGTTGTTGATAAAGAATTGTATAAGACTTCTGACTTTTAGTACTATAACGTTATTTTCTTTCTATCTCCTGTTGTAGCAGTATTCAGGTATTTTGTGGTTTTTACGGTTCCAGTTTTTATTTTTTTATTTTTTTTTTTAATGGTTCTGGTTCCGGTTTTCATTTTTTCAAGGGTTCTTAGGTTCTTGAACCGGTCTTTGAAAATTATTTCAAAATGTTTCAAAAAATATATTATTAGTATTTATTTTAAAATAGGAGTTCCAGGTTCGATTTAAATTATTCAAAAAAGTAAAAAACGGTTCTATTTCGGTTCCAGTTCCCAATATATTAAGGGTTTTGGAGTTCTAGAACCAGTTCTTTTCGGTTCGGTTCCAATCCCTTGCAGTGTTTATTATTTAACACATATATTAATGTGATAAAACTACAATATGGAATTTCAAAACTGACATCTAATTGAACAATTACATTTGTATAAAACTAACAATAAGCGAAATAAATACGAAATAAGAAAAACGTCACACAATAAACAAAATTACAATATTGTACTAGTTCCAAAAATTTTAATTTGAGATGATTACATTTTTCTCTCGATAATAATTTTGTGCATTGTTTAAAACCACTATCACTCCAATCGAATCCCTAATTTTTCCATCAAATCAGCTTTTAAAGTTTTAAGTTTTATTTAATGATTTTTAAAAATTAATTAAATGTTTTTCATTTCTTCAGAAAAGTTGTTATTTTGGAGTTAGGACAATAATAATTGTGAGTCAACAGGCCGACGTAATATTTATTTATTTTTAATTTTTACTTTACGTTTGTTTCTTAATTTTTCCGATCCAATTTCAGATCGACCTTAAGCACATTGGGCAAAAGCTGACGAACAGCAGCGACAAAGTGGACGTGGGCATCGATTTGTCAGCTTACTACCCCAGCGTGGAGTGGGACATTCTCAGCGTGCCGGCCGAGAGGCACGAAAAGTACTACTCGTGCTGCGTGGAACCGTATATCGATATATTCTTCAACATCACATTACGCCGCCGCACGCTGTTCTACACCGTCAATCTGATCGTGCCGTGCGTGGGCATATCCTATCTGTCTGTGCTCGTGTTTTATCTGCCGGCCGACTCCAAGGAGAAGATCTCGCTGTGCATCACCATTCTCCTGTCGCAAACTATGTTCTTCTTGCTCATATCCGAGATCATACCATCCACGTCACTGTCAGTGCCACTGCTTGGCAAGTACTTGCTGTTCACTATGTTGGTAGTGGCCATGTGTGTGGTCGTTACCATCATTATCATAAACATACATTACCGGTAAGCCATCGCGATTAACCAACGTGGTTAGCGACGAATAACACGAACTTGGTTCAGAATTAGGTCATATCTCTCTCTCTCTCTCAAATTTTTGTTTATTTTCATTCTCAAGGCCGTATTTAAAAGCAGGAAACGGTCCCATTTCAGCCCTATCATTCACTTTGGAAAGGGGTGGAATCAGTCTTGATAACAGATTTTATGAAATTTAGAATTTAAATGAAAAAATACGTGATAAATGCAGAATCTGAAATGCCGGCGTTTGCAAAATTGTAATTTTATTAGTGTTTTTTTTTTTTTTTTTTTTTTTTAATTGAAAACACAAAAATCGACTGAGAAAGTTAGTATAGAACTTCAAAAGGATTTATTTTAATGTTTTATTTTAGTTATTTTAGCGAAGAGTTTTATGAAAATATGTTAGTTCAATCACTTCATTATAAGACTTAGAATAAGTTTTAAAAACTTTTGTGTAACTAGTTAAACTGACCAAACTTTGAAAGTTATCTTACGTATCGAATATTGTGGTTTGAGCTTTAAAAAAACGATTATTAATATTATTATTTTTATACCGATTCCTTGAAAAATAATACTAAGCCTCACTACGTATTCTCATGTGGAAGCCCAAAATTAACAAGTTTTTGAGCTACAATATTCACAATATGTCACAATATTTAGCTTTTTCTTGTTACAAACTAATGTCTAACAAAATTGTTTTAGCGGTGGAAATAAAATCTAACAGATTTTGCATATTGTTGTCTGCAAATATTTAATAACCTATATTAACTAGTTTATTAAAAGAATTAGATTGTTGACTGCTCATAAAGTATACAATGTTAATTAATAAATTTAGTGCAGTTGCATATAAAACGAATCACCAATCAGTAGGTTGAAATTATAGTAAGAAATCAGTTATATAATTAAAAAAAAAATTTTAAAAATATTTATCAAGTTTTTATTTTGTTTATAGAAAATATTTTAATTAAGAAATCGACAGATTCTATACCTATAAATATATTTTTTTTTTTTTTGTCATAAAAATAGAAAGATGGAAGATTAATTTTTTTACAAGGGTAACTCAACTATGATTCTCAAGTATGTCGTCAATGGAATAAAAAAATAATAAACCAGTCAGTTACTATTTAATAATAAAGTCAATCGACTTGGGATATTATTAGTTTCAAATAGTTGTCAACCGTCAAATAAAACGCTACCACTTACTGAATAATTTATTTATACGTCTACATAACCGTGGACTCATACTGCCTGTATAATGTACACATGAGCCCATAATCATTATTAATTATTTTGTCATATGTCCAATAATATAGAGACTGCATATTGTTGAATATGTACCTACATTATTATGATTTATTGGGCATCCATTCTACCAGGTACCCGGTTTCTATTTTGCGTTCATTTATTCTGTGTTCACATTTTCGTCTCCTCCCCGCAAATGTTTATCCCAGCCATAATGAGTTATTCGCATCGCACCTATAGAGGAAACCTATATTTTATAATTTTGTATCCCTGTTTGCAGGCAACCGAGTACGCACAAGATGCCGTCGTGGATGCGCACCGTGTTCATCAGGAGGCTACCAAAGATTCTGTTGATGCGAGTGCCCGAACAGTTGTTGGCCGACTCGGCGCTTAAGCAGAAGCGAATGAAAACGTGCAAAAAGTTAAATCTGAATCTGGCTAGGTACGGACCGGCCGCGAAGCCATCTAATATACCCCATTCAGATAAATAACGATAGGCTCGTTTATGAGTTGGGGTGCGTTTTATCATCGAACGACTCAGAGTCACCATTAGTCTGAGAAATTAGTGTTAAATTTAGAAATTTTGGAAAATTTAGAATTTAGAAAATCAATTTTATAAATTTAAAGTCTGCGTAAAATTAAGTAAATTTTATAGAATAAATTATTTAATATATATTGTTAATGTTGTGGACATTAAAATACGTTTTTAAAAAGTAATGTAAAATTAAGTAAAGTAAAGCAAAGCAAAGTAAAATAAAGTAAGAAAATAGTTTGTTACGCCAATTAAATTGCTTAAAAGTAGCGCAAAATGCATCCAATGAAAACGCTATTAGTGAATCTCAAAAAAAAAATAATTTTTGAAATCGAATTATTGAAAACACTTGTTTTAAGTTCTAAAAATGTTTTAAACAAAAACGAAAAATTACGGTTGTTTAAAAAAATAAAACATAAAACGAGTGTAAAAACAAAAAAAAAAAAAATGTTCTTTTGTTTTTTATTACTAAAAACTGTTTTTAATACAATTTTACCTGGGAATTATCATTAAAATCCGCACCGAAAAAAATTATATTATATAATTCGCCCTCGCGGGTTATTTTAGGCTGAACGCGGCCGGCATGGGTGCCGCACTGAACAAGCAGTGGGTTCCGAAAGCTCCGGCCGGCAAACGGTCACCCAACGATTCTCTGCATCGGTTCGCAGAAGCCGCTAGCCGGATGGGATACAACGGGACGAACACTGCGAGCACGGCCATGACGTCCATCGACGACGCGCTCAATGAGGTTCCTGCCGCCATCCGGAATAAGTATCCGTTCGAACTGGAGAAAGCCATCCATAACGTAAAGTTTATACAGCATCACTTGCAGCGCCAGGACGAGTACAACACGGTAATTAAAAAAAAAAAAAACCTGCAGTAACACGATACGACCGTAATATCTGTATGTCCTATGGGCAGTGCTGAGTAAAGATGAGTAAACAATTATCTGGTTAAAGATATTATTGAATATATATATATATATATTTTTTTTTTAATCAAGATAGAGATAATTTTTAGATTCTGAATGAAGTGAAGAAGCTAGTGTTTTTACAATGATGTTTATTTTTTATTTTTATATTTATTTATTTTTTTTTTTTGTGTACAACTTTTCATATAGAAGTACTTGTCCAAAAGTTTCGATCAATAACTTTATGAAACCGGATTTGCATCTAGATTGTATGTCCGGCTTTCTTGTCTAGACTTTTTAATTTTTAGTTTTGTATTTAATATTTCATTCAATTTACTTGGTTGTAAAACCAGAGCATATTTTAAGTAATTTTCACTGGGTGGCATTGTAATATAAAATTTTAAAATTGTCTACCAGAAGAACATAGAGGAGATTAATTCCTCTGTCTCAACAAGTTTTATTTAAATTTTTTATTGAATTCTACAGAGACATATTTTAATATTTTTAGATTCTGAATGAAGTGAAGAAGCTAGTGATTTTACAATGATGATTATTATTTCATTTTAGATTCTGAACGAAGTGAAGTAGAGCTGAATCCGACTTTCATCATACACGACGCGATCAAAAGCACATATGAAATTATTGTATAGTAAATCAGTTCAACAATATCGCATATATGCTCAAGAGCGAATCGCGCAGTAGGTGCTTCGATATATCGCAGTTTCTGTAGAATTTCCAACTATGCTATTTCTAATGCTTTAGTACATTCAATAATTTAAACAAACATTAAGAGTATTGGTGTTGTTATAATTTACACTAAATAAACACAAAAAAAAAAAAATCTAAATATTAAACTAATTGAATTTATCGACAACTTTAAAATAATATAATTTTATTCAAGTAGTCAAACTAGACGCATTCAAAAACACATATGGGAATGTTTAATTAGATCAATAAAATCCTTTATGTTTTTATGAGTGAATCATGCAGTAGAAACTTGTGTGTATAAATTAATAAGAATTTTCAGTAAGGTATATTACTTCTATGGTTAATAGAAACATACAGTTATCAATAATTTTAGCGTATACGCCACAGACTACAATTATATACAAAATAAAAAAGTGGAGACGTTAGATTCGATCAGTGCAAAGTGGTATTGAAAATCTACTATTAAAGAGAAACCATTATTTTGTGAACATTGGCACTTACAATCTACATTCCACGATGTCACATGATGAACACAATGCTGATCAAACGAAATTACAAATAGGCACGTTAAAAACAGTCATGGTGATCATCACGCAGCACATGATAAAAAAGGGTGAAATCCTATTCAAAGAACAGCATCCACCATGCCATCATACACGACGCGTTCAAAAGCACATAATATGAGATTATACTATTATCATAGGGAAACGCAAGGGGGGAGGGGGTTGAAACCACTCCCAAAATATATTAAACACTTCTCAATTTGTATTTAATTTTTAAATTACCAATTATTTATTATCGTTTTAAAATAAAATTATTTTTCGTAAAAGATCGTAATAATCTATAACACTAATAAAAACTTAATTTAAAATAATATCTAGGACTGCTCACTAGATAAAAAAAGCTAGAGGTACATCATACCATAGTTTTTATTTACTTCTCAGGTGAGATTTGTTGGGTGTGTTAAATTTTAAAGAAACGATAAATTATTTCTTCAAAAAGATTATTCTGAACGAAGGAAATTATACTCTTGGTGAATGTTTTGAAAATGACGACTATTATTATTCTGTACATTATTAACTTTCTTCGTTCAGAATCATCTTCTTGAAGAAATAATTTGTCGATTCTTTAAAATTTTACACACCCACCAATAAAAGTATCTGACCCGAGGAGTGAAGAATACCTATGGTGAAATGTATGTCCGGCTTTCTTGTCTAGACTTTTTAATTTTTAGTTTTGTATTTAATATTTCATTCAATTTACTTGGTTGTAAAACCAGAGCATATTTTAAATAATTTTCACTGGGTGGCATTGTAATATAAAATTTTAAAATTGTCTACCAGAAGAACATAGAGGAGATTAATTCCTCTGTCTCAACAAGTTTTATTTAAATTTTTTATTGAATTCTACAGAGACATA
>JAIPRM010013751.1:0-11199 GCA_025469315.1 Stegophylla sp. TES_Ste_2020
AATTGAGAAATTCAAAAAATGACCTCTCTAAAGTACAATCTAGAGGCGAATCGGGTTTCAAAAAGTTATTGATCGAAACTTTTGGACAAGTATTTCTATACGAAAAGTTGTACACAGAAAAAAATAATTAAATAAAAATAAATGAACATCATTGTAAAAACGCTAGCTTCTTCACTTCATTCAGAATCTAAAAAATATAAATCTTAATAAAATATAATAATATATTTTAAATTTTAATGTATTTTATACACTTTAACGTATATCAAACTAAAATTGTATAGAATAACTAGATGAAATAACTAATAACTAATAACCTAGTTATTTCATAAAATAGTGGAATTCAACACTTTAACTGTAACATACATATACACATTAAAACCAAAAAAAGATAAACGTCATTGTAAAAACACACAAGCTCTGAATGTGAAATCGAACAACACACACGCGCGCGCGCCCGTTTCAATTTTGAATACCGGAAACGAATAAAACAGAAAGGAAACGGATTTTATTGTTTTTGGAAATCAGTGATTTTTACTATTATACAGAACAACTCACTCTGATGCCAGTCCTTTTACAATGATGTGTTTAGCTTTTATCGCCTGTTCTCCGCGCGATTTCGGGGTGGTAAAAAACTCGTCGAAAAGTTAAGTCTCCGTCCGAAAAGTTTCATCTTTGCTGAGATCGGAGGAAATCATTCCCGATTAGTCGGGGCACTTTAAAGACGTCATTTTTCCAAAAAAAAAATCCTCGACATTCGATTCTCGGAAAACTTCCGGTCGCGAGGAAAACCTACCGCGAAATTCGAGTAAAAAATAAAAAATATATAAATGAAAATAAAACGGTAATAATATAAGTTGTGAGTACACCGAAATCGATTTTATTTTTTATTCAGTCGTGATTCCCAAAAACGCCAATACTGCCAGAAATCTCTCACGGCTCTTATCGGATACACGGTGTGGTGCAGACTACAAAAAAGGGCTTAAAGAATTCGACGACGACTCGCGGGGTCGAATAAAAAAAACTTTGAAAATATTGGATATTCAGTTTTTTTTTTGAAAGCGTCTTTCGAATAAAATAAAAAAAAAAAAAAAACTATAAATGCAAAGCTTTGCAATCGTCTAACCGAAATTCGATTTTCAGTTCTTCAGACAGAAGTCGAAAACAAACGAGTTGGAACTAACGAAAAAATATAATATTATTATTAAAGAAGAAACTTCGGATGTGTATATATATATATATATTTAACTTTTATGCAAATGGAAGTTTTTACTAGAAACACGAATTATTTTTCACGAAAAGCAAGTTTTATAAACTGGTACTATAATTTGTAGTTGCCGATGGGAGGAACGAAATAAAAAAACGATTTTAAAGTTTCTTAAATTTTACAGTGTTTGTTTCAAAATCACCTATCTCATAAAGTCAATTTCAAAACCAGCCATAAGTGAAAAAAAATTAAATTGTTGGTGTCAAAAATAGCCATATGCTTGAATTCACAACAAAACCAGCCATTTCAAAACTATAAATTTATATTTAACTCTTGTAATAATATTTGTACAAAATATATTTTCACATACAATATGTGCACCATTCGAAGCTTTGATTTCATATTTCATATAAAATTATAGACTAAGTATTTTACTTTATTTTCGTTTTTTGTTGTTTACACCGACGGGTGTATTGAATTTCAAAGAAACAATAAATCATTTCTTCTATAAAACGATTCTGAACGAGGGAAGTTAATACTATAAAAATAAATTTAAAAAAAAAAAAAAATGTTAGAAAAATTTCCAAAATTTTTTTTTCACATTTTCAAAATTTTCTTACGCCAAAATCTTTCTTATATGATTTTCTATCTATGTTTAAATTTTCATAAAATTTGAATTAATAAATGATGGTTTCCGAGTCGTTTTTGTCAAATTTTGGATAGATTTTCCAAAAAAAAAATTTAAGAATTGAGAAATTAAAAAAATAACCTATTTAAAATACAATCTAGAGGCAAATCCGGTTTCAAAAAGTTATTGATCGAAACTTTTGGACAACTATATCCATACAAAATGTTGTACACAGAAAAAAAAAAATTAATCATTGTAAAAACACTAGCTTCTTCACTTCGTTCAGAATCCAAAACGTTATGAACAAAAATCAATTGATTAAATATGTAATAAATCGTAAGTTTTTTTTTTTCTTTTATGGGATACCTGAACACTTACATATTTCGATAAGTATAAAGACTCTGGTCCATTTTTAAAGGGAAATAATTTTATGTTATGTGAGTAGATCATTAAATAGAAAATAATATTAAGCTAATTTTTCTTCAATATATGAATGTTTTTTTTTTCCTAAGTAACTAAAGTAAGCATCAAAATTAAAAATATTCCTAATGTATGCAAAAATGTGCGCAATCAAATTTCGCATACAGACTCGTTAGGCTTAAATTCAAATTTGTATTTTACATATAGCTGATTTTCAAGCGAATAAAAAATGTGAAATATTCAAATGCCGATGCCCTATTCATAACACTTGCGAGCTTATTTTTTTTCCGTTTTCCAACCCGGAAATCGGTTTATAACAGTTTTATTTACAACAACAAAATATGTTTTTCCCATATTTTCCCCGTTGCCACGTCCTCGAGAGCTCTTTATCGGAAATTACTCCCACGCCCTTTATTGTTCGCGAGACGTATCTCGTTCCTCTCGAACGCATTCCTTCTGGTGTCATTCTTCTTTATTCTGTTATTGAGCTGTGCCACTACTGGCCACGAACATCACCGTTCGCTGTACGTTCAGTATTTATTATGTGCCGTCTCTTGCTCCAAGGAGATTCCACAGAACATACGTTTTTCTTCTTATTGTCTTTGAAACACGTCCTCGCGCATTATGGGTTTTTCTTTTTCCGTTCGACAATGGATTCATTGAATTTTTATCCAAAACAAAAACATTTCTAGGCATTCACATCGTTCCTTTTTTCATTTTACACGCCGAGCGAAGTGAAGAAGCTAGTGGTTTTAATAAAAAAGAATGTTTATATGTTTCCTTTTTCTCCTTCTATAAACATTTTTTCGAATAGAAATACTTTGGATTATAAATCTCGCCCAGATGGTACTTTAAACAGATCATTTTCGAAAAAAAAAATAAATAACCCGAATTTCCGTAAAACTGAATTTAGTATTAGATTCTGAGCGAAGCGAAGAAGCTAATGTTTCGAAAATCATGTTTATTTTATTTTATTTTTTATGTGTACACACTGTACACGTTTTTTTATAAAAATACTTGTCCAAAAGTTTCGACCACCGACTTTTTGAAACCAGAATTGCTTCTAGATGGTACTCTACTTTCTAAAAAGGTCATTTTTCGAAAGCCTCAATTGTTTTCTAAAAGATTTGTAAAAACTACACAAAATTTGACAAAAAAAAACTCAGAAACTATCTTTTTTTAAACTAAACTTGTACACATAGATAGACAGTAAAATGAGATGTATTTTTGTGCAAAATATTTTGAAAATTTTGAAAATTTCTAATAGAAATTTTTTACTTTTTTAAAATTGTGTTTTGTTTTGTTTTCTTTATTTATTGGATAAAAAAAAAAAAATTAAAGTAACGTAAAATTAAACCAAGATAAATAAAGTAAATTAAAGTACAAAAAAGTGAAATTAACCAAAGATAAGTAATGTATAGACAAGAAAGCCGGACATACTTCGAACCATGGGTATGCTTCGATGCTCGAGTTAGATACTCCGAATCTGATTTTTGATATTTCATAACATTACCATTATTATGACGTATTTGATAAAATTATTAAATTATTCATAAACTTAAAAAAAAATCCTAGAAAACGAAAGGATTAACCTTTATTAGAGATTTGGGCACCAATATTTTTGTAAAATTTAAGTTTACAAAATGGCTATTTTTAATTTTTTCTAAAACTATAGTATAAAATTTCAAATTTGAAAATTTGGGTTCTTAAAAAAAGAAAATTAACCACCATTATTGTAGCGCAATGTTGTAGTAATAATTTTCAAAAAAAAATTAATTATAAATTGAACAGAAGTTATTGCATTTATCAAATCATACTGTGACACCCTTGTATAGTGTAATAACCAGGGTTGGGATTTTATAGCATTTGCATATTCCTTATGAGATGCTTAAAAAATAGCAGAGTAAGCTAAAAATATGTTTTATGATACGGAGAGATCAAATTTAAAATTTTATTTTGCTTTTTTTTTTTGCATATTTTGCTATATTTTACTACTTTTTTGGATTTTTTGAGACTTTTTTATCTGTTTTTTAATCAAAATCGGTCAGATTTTATGAATTTATATTTTAGTAAACGTGTTTTTAGATTTTTGTCGATTGAATTGTCATGTAAATTGTAAACGTATTGATTGAGTAAATAGACCGATTACGCTGGTATACCTTTAAAAAAAAAATAATAATAATAGTGGTTTGTCTAAATTAAAATATACTTCAAATACCTTGGAGGGTAAAGAAAATTGAATTACTCGATGAACTTAAATGTAGCAATATAACATATTTCAAATACTCACCGATAGTATCAGTGGATGTTGAATGCTCATTTTCGACGTGAAAAACTTTTTTGTGGCAGACAACCGCCGTGAGTTCAAATTCGAAAATCTGACCAAACATTTAATAGATAATTCAATGTAACACTCAACGTGAACATTTTAAATCGCTTACTTTTATTTTACATTTTTTTTTTTAAAGATAATAAATTAGGTAATTTTTTTTTTTTTACAGGCCTTCAGGATTCCGATCAGAATGACTAAATTATTTCAAAACTTAACTGCAGCGTCTAATAATTTGTTAGTTATTAAAAAATTATTATATAATAAATTTCCTTTTTTTTTTGCATATTTTGAGTGCTATGATTTGAGTACATTGATTATTATTTTCATTTATATTATTTTTATATACCCATACATAATGGGTTTTTATTTTTTTATTTTATTATTGAGTATTTAAACATTCTGTTTTTTTTTTTTAATAATTATTAACGCGTGATACGCTGCAATAAATATGTACACCCCACAAAAAGTTTCATAATAATATTGTTAGACAAAACGTTCTTTAATATTATACTGTGCATTTTTGTCGTCTCCGTCCACACGAAAATAAAAAAATCACGCTACGATGGACACGAAAAAAAGAAATCGTTTCCTTAAGTAGTGGACTTTATCATTTCGAAATTTAAGAAAGGAACTCCGTCTTCGTCATATCGTTTTGTGTAAAATATCGTCCAACAGAGAACGACGATCACAAGCTTTAGTATTTTATTTTTATTTATTTATTTTTTTTTTTTATTGCTGTAATATTTTCTCTTTCGAGCAATATTTCACCAAAACGGTGTAACGTTTCTTCGGTATTTCACTTTTAATGTTTTGTTAATAGACATTTAAACTGTGAACCTGAACGGGAAAATTTATGTTCTGCGCGCGGTTCAATTTTGCTACTACGGACGGGGACAAATGGTAACCGGAATAAAAATCCTCGAGGGGGAAAAAAAAAAAATTCCCAATGTAAGTATATCAAATCTCGTTTATCGATAACTGTACCCGTAGCAAGGGGTTTTTTCAAGGGGAGGGTTGACGAATTTTGATACGTAAACACTTACCAAATTTTTTTTTTTTTTTTAATCCCTAAGGGGTTATTATAATTTCATGAAATATTAATTTCTCTGTACGGACATACAAAACGAAGTGGAAATTATTTTTTACTATAAATTTCATCAATATTTTGAATAATTTATTTATTTATTATGATAACAACGGGTTTAAACCCTTTTTTTTTTTTTTTTTTTTTTTGAAATTATACGAAACATACAAATTATTACAACTTACTTTTCTAATTAAAAATTTTACAATTACAATATTAATTAACATCGCTAAAACTAATTATTTATTTATTTATTACAGTTTACGGTTTTTCCCTTAAGTATATTACCTAAGTAAAAATACAATTTAATCACAGAAGGATACTTATTCAAAAACATTTTATTTTATTTACAATAAGAAAAATACAATGCTGCGTAAGAGATTTCAAAATTTATTTTTGATAGCAAAGAAGCAGAAGCAATTTGATTAATTATTAGACTAGGAATAAATTTTAATGCTTTTCTTCGTTCAGCAAGAGTAAGAAGATTAAGTAGGTTAGTGATACTGAAATAAATAAGAGATAAATGAGGAGCGCCTAGCAAAAAACAAGCTAATCTCAAAAATCTTTGTTGGATAGTGTAATTATTGCGTTTCATGTAGTGCACTCTATTTATTAATGTTTAGATTGAAAAATACTATAACTTGTTACCAATTGAAGCGTTAAAATATTTTAGTTTAATAATATTTTGAAGAAAACTCAAAAATGAAAAACCATAAATTACATTATACGAGTTTAACTACTAAAACAATTTTTTGATTATTAAAAAGAAGTGATATAATATGTGCTGAACGTTCTGATACATATACTCGCTGGTAAAAATTTCGCTAAAAATTGACGAAAACCACTATACAAATTTTGAATAATATATGATAATATAATACGATATTATATTGAAATAAAGAGATTTTATAAATAATAGAGGCTTTGTCCGACGACCAATCGAATTTTTAACATATTTATTATAATCATGATTTTTAGTAAAAAAAACTAAAATAAATGATAACATATCTAATTCGACTAAAAGGATTTTGATCAAAAACTTAAACAAATGTTACTATCAAATTTGAAAACTTTTAAGTCTGAAAAACATCCTATGTACTATCATTTTTTTTTCGAGAACTTTTAAAATCTCAAAATGTAAGGGTTGTGACTTGATAATACCCCTAGACTCAGTGGCGCACAGTAAAATTTCCACATGGTTGTCGAAAATATAAATTCTCAGGAAATCACCCATCACATCTATCAAATCTGAGTATGAACATGATAAAAATGTTGTTTAAATTATATAATTTTTTTTTATTTTAAGATGCTATAAATAATAAACAATAAATATAAGAATAAGTTCCAAATCCCACTTGACTAGAACCACCTATCGATTTTCACGGGGTAGTCAATCGACACCCCTGAACCCCTTGGTGTGCACCACTCCCTAGATATATATATCGTATATACAATAGTTGATCTATTTAAAAATCAAAGTGTTGATTTCCGTTTAGAAAAGTTGAAGATTTTTTTTTGTAAAAATTGTCACATAATATACGAAAAAAGCCGCCAAAAACTTGTGTGCACATCACTTATGCATAGAAAATAAATAATATAATTATTAAATATTCATAAAAGTAAATTGTAAAAATTTTTAGATTGTAAAATATTTAAGATTGTAGATAGTTAAATATTTTTAACGGATTTGTTAATTTTTAAAATAATAACTCATTCATATAGCGTGAATGGCATTTGCTTATTTATTATTATTATTATTATTACTATTATTATTATTATTTGTGTACAATTATTAACAGGTTAATTTTACAAGTATCCGTCCAATCAATTCCAACGTTATAATAAAAATAAAAATCCTACTATATTAACTATATACCATTAGTCTAGCTTTATTGGTACAGTTCACCCTTATTTGATACGTTGGGGATTTTTATATTCCTATATAGAAGGACACGGACGTAAACAGGACGAAAGTGCAGGTACGACGAAATCCTCTTAGACGCGTTTAAAGGAATAATAAAATTGATTCAAACGACGAGGCCCGCGGAAAATCCCTCCTTTGTCCATACGTAATTCCGTCTCTGAAACAAGCTCTTATACACTCATACAAACGTCAAAATATATATTTAAATATATTTTGTCAAAAACGTATATTTCAATTATTTATAAGCGCCGCCATCCGTAGGAGTCACGTGCGCGTCAAATTACGGCCAAATTGATCGATTTCAGGAGTAAAATACATAGTCCACATCAATTTTCTGATGTTGTTATCGCCTAAACTATTACTAAACCTAATAAAAAAAAACGTACTTAACTATAATGAATAGAGATCAGTGGCGTAGCCGGGAATTTTTTACGGGGAGGGCTGATCAGTTGAATACATTAGTGCAATTAGGTTTAATTTTATAGGGGCTAACATGTTTATCTGATTGATTTAGTCCTCCAAAGGCTTAACAATTAACACGCTTCAATTAAATATGTCAACCTTCAGCAATTTTTAAAAAAATATAGGGAGGAGGATCTGAGTGATTTTTTTTAAGGGTAGCTGAACTTCCTGAGTCTTCTTTAATTGCGCCTATGGTTCAAGATACTAGTGAAGGATACAAAGACAATCGCCTTCCCCCTCCTCCCCGTTTTCAAAAATTGATTTTCTTTCTAAAGGAAATGATAAAAATATATAACTCCCTTTTTTTTTTTGTGTGTGTGTCTTTGTCTTTTTTTAAGAGGTCATTTTTTAAATTTCTCAATTCTTCAAATATTTTTTTTTGGAAAAAACTACCCAAAATTTGACAAAAACAACTCGAAAACTATCATTTTTTGATCTTAACTATATGAAAATTTAAACATAAATAGAAAATAATATGAGAAAGGTTTTTACGCAAAAAAATTTTGGAAATGTGAAAAAAAATTTTTGGATTTTTCTAACATTTTTTTTCTCATTTGTTCTTTATATTATTAACTTCTTTCGTTCAGAATCGTCTTATTGAAGAAATGATTTATTGTTTTTTTTTAATTTAATACACCCACCAAGAGCTCCACTCCCGAGATGCCAAGAATACTCGTCGTGCGAAGAACACCCATCGTGCGAAGTATGTTTCAATCCAAACTTTATGAAAATTTAAAAATAGATTGGTACAAAATAATATGAGAAATATTTTGGTATAAAAAATTTAAAAAAATGTATTTATATAATGTAATTATTTTATCATTTGTATTTTTTATTTTTAGTGTTTTTTCCTTCCCTAGAATAAAAAAAAAAAAAAATTAAATTAAAATGAAATAAAGTATAAACAAGAAAGTTGGGCATACTTCGCACCGCGGGTATTTTTCGCTCCTCGAGTCAGATACTTTCAGTGGGTGTGTTGAATGTATGACGAATATTATAGTTTTTATATTAATATAAGCAAACTTCGCTCAAAATCGCAAACGTTTCTTTAAAATTCAACAAACCCACCGAGGGTATCAGATCCGGGAAGCGGAGAATACCCCTAGAGCGGTGTATAATATCCGGCTTTATTTTTATTTGATTTTTTCTTTTTTTTGTTCACTCAGTCCCATCGAGAAAATGGGTTTCGGGGGCGGCTTATAAACTTCTGCGGCCGAAAATACCGTTCGGGGGAATTTCGATTCGAGAAAATAGGGCGTTTTTGGCAAAATGGGTTTCGGGTTTACACGGACTTCGGGAATTTCGATACATCAACACACCCGTACTTACCAATAATATGTATATCGTCCGGATACCGAAGAATGCCCTCGGGGTGAAATATGTGTCCGGCATTTTTCATTATTCGCGTACCACAATCGTACACGTCGTGAAACGTATTCGGTTTACGCGCTTTGATAATAATCATTTAGAGATAGGATGTCGATGACCTAAAAAAAGTACTAAAAAATGACCCAAAAAAATGCTTTAATCACCTAAAGATCGTAAAAAATGACAATGAAAAATGAATACTTAAAATACAAATTGAAAAAGCGTGTACTTCGCTCATCGGGTGGGATTCTCTTGACGGGTTTGTATTGAATTTTAAAGAAACGATAAATCATTTCTTCAATAAAACGATTCTGAACGAAGAAAGTTAATAATATAAATAAAAAAAAAAAAAATGTTAGAAAAATGTCCAAAATTTTTTTTTCACATTTCCAAAATTTTCTCGCGTCAAAATCTTTTGTATATTATTTTCTATCTATGTTTAAATTTTCATAATATAGTTCAGATCAAAAAATGATGGTTTCCGAGTCGTTTTTGTAAAATTTTAGGTAGTTTTTTCCAAAAAACAAAAAAAATTGAAGAATTGAGAAATTCAAAAAATGACCTCTCTAAAGTACCATCTTGAGGTTTCAAAAAGTTGCTGATCGAAACTTTTGGGCAAGTATTTCCATACGAAAAGTTGTACACAGAAAAAAAATAAAAAATAAACATCATTGTAAAAACACTAGCTTTACTTCGTTCAGAATCTAAAATGCAAAATTAAACTTTCATATTCCAAATCAGGGAGGCATGAAACGAATTTTTTAGTTTTTGGAGTGCTGTGCATAGGATTAAAGAAAAAATAATCCATATTTTTTCATCTCTAATAATCATTGACAATCAGGGCAGAGGACTTGTATGCATTTGCATATTTATTTTGCTCGGTTACGAAAGTTACGAAAGTAGCCGAGTACGAAATAAATGCGTTTCGTGCTTTTACAAAGCTAGTTTTGAAATTTTATTTTGCATATAAATACATATTTTGAGTATTTTTTTGGGGTATATTTTTAATTTTTTTACTCTATTTTAAACTTTTCGAGACATATTTTTACTTATTTCAATTTTTTCCACACTGATGTTTTATTTATTTCAAATAATTCAGTCAAAATTTTAGATTCTGAACGAAGTGAAGAAGCTACTGTTTTTACAATGATGTTTATTATTTTTTTTTTCTGTGTACAACTCTTCGTATAGAAATACTTGTCCAAAAATTTCGATCAATAACTTTTTGAAACCCGATTCGCCTCTAGATTGTACTTTAGAGAGAACATTTTTTGAATTTCTCAATTCTTCAATGTTTTTTTTTTGGAAAAAACTACCCAAAATTTGACAAAAACGACTCGAAAACCATCATTTTTTTATCAGAATTTTATGAAAATTTAAACATAGATAGAAAATCCTATAAAAAAGATTTAACTTACTTCGTTCAGAATCGTTTTACTGAAGAAATGATTTATCGTTTCTTTAAAATTTAATACGCCCGTCAAGAGAATACCACCCGTCGTGCGAAGTACACCGATTGTGCGAAATATGTCCGGCTTTTTACATACAAATTTATTTCCTGAAAACGCTCGAGGATTGCGAATAAAGCAATAATAATAATAATAAATTTGGAGTAATTAATTTTATTAATAGATACATAATCATAATATTACATGACAATGGTTTATTATTATATTTAAATTAAATAATTGTTTTCACTCATTTTTAAAATCTATTTATTTTATTAACAATTTTAAATGAAATTGCAAAAAAAAAAAAAAAATGTTTATGCATATTT
>JAIPRM010013753.1:0-11198 GCA_025469315.1 Stegophylla sp. TES_Ste_2020
TAAATAAACATCATTGTAAAATCATAAGCTTCTTCACTTCGTTCAGAATCTAAAAAACGACAAGTTTCAATTTAAAATTAAAAAATATATATTAATATCCTGTTAAGTGAATTTTTGTAGGGTCTAGAAAAGCAATATTAATATACTTTATTTAATTAATTATAACAAGATTTTTTTTTTTTTTTTGGAGAGGGGGAAGGCAAACATAAAAACTACGAGTGACTGTGTTAAAAAAAAAAATAATTGTGCAGTACGAAATTTTCACAATTTTCTGCCTACCCCCAGAAAATTCTTATTGGATTTATTCGGAAGGAGATTAAGACGTTTGTATTGTATGAGGGTTTATATTTGAATTATGATTAATTTTTTGTGTGTATGTGTGTGTGTGTGTGTGTGTGTGGGATAAGGTATTAAAATAATAAAAACTGTTGAGAATTATAGAAAATGAACTTTTCTGTCTACTACGTATATGTTGGTATATGATTTTTCATTTATAACCGAGTTGCTCAAAAGTTTTGTACCACTTTAACTAATTTGCACATGGTAAATGATTTGGAAAAAGGATTATCGTTGTTACATTATTACAACATATATACATTGTTCTACTCACTAAGGAGTTAAGCTCATAAAATGTGTTTTTTCGCAAAAATTTTAAATTATTTGAAATGTATATCGTTGTAAAAAAATAGCTTGTTCACTACACTCGGAAACGAAAAATTTTTAGCGCGACACATCAAAAATTTAATCGCGACCCACAGTTTGGGAACCTCCTCCGTTCTGAACCCTTTAATTTCTTCGTATAAGGGCGATGAAAATCACAAATGTGGTGGCCCGGTTACGCGAATATATTATGAGGTGAGGGGGGGCGGGGGGTGCGGGGGTAAAACAGGAGACGTGGGACTCACTTTGACTTCGCGGTTGAACTGATCGGTCAGGAAACTGATGTTGGCCGGAGGCGGTTTGTTCTTGACGCTGGGGAACACCACTCCGCGGTTCTTCTGCGGCGCGCTCCTTGCCGTCTGGAACGATTGCGGGTCGGGGGGCGCGCCGGAAGTGGGACCGCCGCCGCCCGTGATTGTGTTGGCAGGCGTGGTGAACGACACGGAACCGACGGACAGCGGCGTGGACTCGGCGGACAGCGACTCGTCGTAACGCGCGTACTCGTCGATGGTCGGGTCCAGGCGCAGCATTTCGGCGGGCACCGGACGCTGGGCAAGCGTGACCACGTCGTCCTCTTGTTTCTTGAGCCGGCGCTCCACCACGTCCAGATTGGCGATGATCTTGTTGGTGTTCATGCGCAGATCGTCGTGTATGTCGCTGATGGCCCGCTCCTGGCGCTGCGTCTGCGTCAACAGCTCGTCCGACTTCGGGACCAGATCGTCCACCGAGCTCTTGGTGCCCACCACCACGTTCCACACCTCGTCCATCTTCTCGCTCACGCTCAGAATCGGGTGCATCTGCTTGACCAACTGATCGATTTTGTTGCTGCGCTCCGGTGCCGCCGTCGTGGTGGTCGTCTTGTTGTTGTTGTGGTGGTTGTGGTGGTTGTTGTTGTTGTTGTTGTTGTCCTGTTCGACAATGGCGCCGTGCACGTCCGTCACCATGTTCATGATCTTGCCCAGCCCGTCGGACACCATGTTGATGTGGAACTGCAGCTTCCGGTCGATGTTGGCCGTGTTGCTGCGGATCGTGTCCAGCTGCGCGTTCAACAGCTTGGACACGTCCACGTGGTGCTGCTGCACGTTCACCGGTTTCTTCTCGCTGGCCTCCGCGTTGATGTCGTCCGCGGGCCCCAGGAAATTGTTGTCCAGCTGACTCTTGAGCCCCACCAGTTTGGCGTCGATGTCGCCGACCTTCCGGTCCAGCGCGGTCAGCCTGTTCTCCAGATGATGGCCCAGCGTGCCGCCGGGTTCCTTTTGGAACAGCCTGGTGTCCAGCGACCGGAGTTTGCCGATCACCGCTTCCGTCTTGTCGATGTTGTTCGTCACCCGCGAGTCAAGGGCCTCGACGCGGCGCATCAGGTGCTCCACCGCTTTGTCCAGGTTCTCTATCCGCTGGAGTTTCGTCTCCAGCGTCGAGACGATAACCTCGAAAACGTTGAACAAGTATTGTTCTCTGGAAAAAAAAAAAAAAAAATTCATATAAAATCGCTCGTTAAAAACCGAAAACATATTCGAGTCCATCCAACCCGTGGCCATACGTATACCTAAAGGTGAAGCATTGAAATGGAATACGCTTAGAGTGACCAGTTGAAAACAATCAAATTACCGTATCCCTTGCTCGATCGGATCACTGATAAGGAACTGTTATCATACTTTAAAATAATTGTTATTGTTTCTGTATGTCTTATCTAATATGATAATACAAAAATTTAAAATTGGTACCAACCGAATAAGAAAAATTAATTTTATTGTTCTCAAAATGGTCACTCTTAGGGTATTCCATTTGATTGCTTCAACGTAACAGTATACGGTGTGGCTACTCCATATAATATTCTTTACTCTATGAGTCAATCGCATGTTTTATTATATTTTGTCAATATTCGAAATACAAAAAAAAAATAATAACTGACAGACTTTGCATCACGGATACGCTTAGCTTTTTGAGTGGCGTATTCTTGGTGGGTATATTTAATTTCAAAGAAATGATAAATCGTTTCAATCACTACTGGTTGCCATGGTTACCCAGTTACCGTGGTACAATATATGGAAGTGGGTGGGGTCAACCGACTATGGCGACAAGTGCGACAAAGTATTTGAAATAATTTGAAAAATGCTAAATATGAAGTGCCGATGATGGACTAAAAAAGCTTTTGGATCAGTATTTCTATACGCGAAAGCGTTTACAGAACGAAAATAATAAATAACTGTGAATTCATAAGCTTCTTCGCTCCACTCATCATAATCTAAAAAACAACGTTATCGATTTTAATTCGACCGTGAAAACCGACCGGGAACTGTCGTTGTGTCGAGTGTTACATGTTATAGCAAACATGGTAACGTTTCGTCAGAACTAAACTGGATTTTTCATTGTTGTCGCATAGTGTCTCCAAATATCCAAACTATAATATTAACTACTAATAAAATAAACCGTATTGTTTTGAGCGCGCAAATTTTATATTTTAATTAGCGAAAAGAGAAAATCTCCTTGACACCCAATGATATTCTGAGAAGGAAAACAAAAAAAAAAAAAAAGAAAAACCAAGTGATAATAAGGGGGGTCACAGAGCGTGTCACGACCTATCGACACCTGCACCGCGTATATAATAATATAATAAAGACACGTACGTTTGACAATTACACAACCGACAAAAAAAAAAAAAAATAATATACATTGTGAATACCAAAACGGTCTTTGAGCGCGCGTGCGGTTTTCACATACAGACCTATTTTTCGAGGCCTAATGCGTATAATATCACTCTTTGGTACACACACACACACACACACACAATCACTCCGTATGCACACTGCAATTATTTCAACGTTATATCGATCGGGGGGACCCGTCTTCGGTGCACGGACGTTGTTATGAATGGACACGCAGCATGCTGTCATGTACGGCATACATAATGTAATATATTATATTATTATTATTATAGTAAACCAGTTTTTAATTCGCTACAATATATTCCACGAGTTAGATAACGACGATTGCCCTCGTGCACTTTTTTTTTTTTTTTTTATACTACGCGACCTGTTGTGATATAACCACGTTTGTTGTCTTCGGCAGACTTTTATTCTCAATCGAAAAACACGCTAAATCGTTTAAAATATATCGCGAGTGCTGGGATCAATCGAGATCAATAATAATTATTATTAATACATTAATCAAAGGATTATCATTTTGAGTTCTGTATTGATACGAGTAATGTAATGTGATTTCGATTTGTTCAGGAAATATCACCGATGTGATCATTGTCATTTATTTTCTCAAACTCCATTGATATATATATTATACGTCTTCAGCAAATAATCGAACCAAACACTTAATTGTTAATATCACAATAGGTGTCTGTATAAAATATAAAATATGGTATAAATGAATATCTAAAAAAAATCTAAAAATATTAAAAACTGCAGAAACGAATCGTTATTGAACGGGAATATTTTCATTGTAAGTATGATTAAATTATGCTAGAGTGTAAATTGTCACCGTGTATTCGAAAAAAGAAAGTTTAAAAGAGAAAATTTGAATTATTTTTTAATAAACGATTTATTATCATTTTGTGATACTAATGTTTTATAATATTTTCGATCATCGTTCGAGCGGTTAAAAATGACTTGTTTTCATTTAATCGTTTAAATATTTCTATTTTTTTTCGAATTTCATTGTTTCACTGGTTACATTTCGAACGGAACGAGCAACAAATATTATAAAATACTTCAAATCGAAGGTCAAATAAATAAAATATGTAAGATATTAGAATACTAAACTATTGTTAGACTAATAATTCCAAGCTCGATTTATACTTCTTCTTCGGATAGAAAATTATTAACCTATTAACAATTATTGCTAACAGATCATTTCGCGAGGACCACTTGTTGAGGAATATTATTATTGTTGTAAATTTTAATAGGCATTTTTCAGGAGCCAATTTACCGGTTGGATGGGAATTCTCACCTATACCTAATGACTTTGGGCGGGACTCTTCGCCAAAAAAACGAACTTTCTCTTTTCGATCAAGTCATTTTTCATCAAAATATTTTAAAATTGTTTCCCCGTTTCGCCCACGTTTTCGTTGTCGAGACTTTGAGAATCACTTGCTTTAAACTATATATTCGTTAAAATTACATTTATAAAGTCGTTTAACATTACCCTGAAAGCACCACGAGAAGGGTAGCTTTTATTGTTCTCCAAAAATTTGTAATTGTGTATTAATCAAATTTAAGTATGTACTACGATAGATGCAGGATACTTAGATACGTATTTGGTTGATTTAATGAAAAATTTTTGTGTTTATACTTGTATAAAAAAAGCTATAAATTGACATTTTAGATATTAGGAATAAGGATAGACATTATATGTACATAATATTATTAAAATATGTCAATATGCTACATATCTATGCAATACATATTATGCAATTAATAATTCAAAATGTAAGTGCTTCCCGAAATCTCAGTTATAAAAACGTGAGCAAAAGAGGTTGTAATATTTCTAGGGCGAAAAGGGAATGACCATTTTTGGGCGGCGAGGGGTATTGCCTGTGACTGCGATTGCGCCCCAGTAAATTATACATACGCTTTGAAATAATATTCTCACAGCTTTATATGCATTTTACTCGTTATATATACAATACAATATGTATAACTATAACATTAATAATAATCAATAGAGTGTTTGATAAGCATACGAGTTGTGCGTTTCTATAATACAGATTGCAATATAAAGTGATTCTATAAAAATTCAAAATACGGGACAAAAAAAAAAAAAAAAATGAATTATGTCTATTTTCTCCCTTCCCTTCGAACAACAACTGATCCTTTATTAAATCGAAATGTTTTTTGTTAATTTCTATACACATCAATCTTTTATTATATTTGAATAATACTTTAACGGTTAACAGGTTAATAACAAACATATATATATACTAATTAAAATATAAGAATATCGTTTTTAAAGTTAATTTAAATAATTAAAAAACAAACGACTTTGTGTTATTTTACCTGGCTATTAGCCACTGACATTATAATTGTCTAAAAATACCAGTATGTATATTATAATTTAACGTTAAAAGACTAATTAATAATTAATGACTGTTTGGAGTTCACGAATTAAAAAATTAGAAGAACGGATATCTTTTAATATTGACTGATATGCTCTAAAGGTATCCAAAAGGGATATTATTATAATTTATTGTAAAAGTAAAGTGTAATTAAAATAAAATACGGGACGTCCGGGGAAACTAATAATGCGATTTCATTTCCGGAAACGTCTGCGACGTAACATCGTCGTTATTATTAATAATATTATGATCTCTTGAGTTAATCTCTAAATTTTCATCTGGCACGTACAAGATGCGTGCGCGTGCGCGTCGAGAAAATTCACCAGCAGTAACGTAGGCGACACGAAGCAACGCGACCGAGCACGTGATCCCGAGAGCAGCTGCAACACGTGGCTGTGTTGCAGTGCTTTGACCAAAAAAAAAAAAAAAAAAAAAAAACGCGTTAAAGTCTTCTACGCGTGCAATAGATTTCGGCGACGAAACAGTTCGGACCGGATGGCATAATAGCACCACGCGAAACTTGTCTCTCCCCCGGGCGGTCGTATAACCACACACACAAAAGTATATATATATATATACTTGTACAATAATAATAATAATAATAATAATAAAAATGAAAATAATAATAAGCAAAACCGATGGTCGGACGATAAGCCGCGCGCGCGAGATAGTTTGCGTGCGCATTGCACGCGAATCGTGTAACGGATAAATTTAACAACATTATACGGTGAGAAAAAAAAAATAATAATAATAAAACAGTATAATAACTATAAAACGATCGTAAATACGCGAAATCCGATCTCGACTCCACCCGAACTCGTTCCATATTATTATTATTATTATTATTATTATTGTGCCCACTGTGAGCGCGGCTATCCCCGATATCTGATGCGCAATTGATCCGTGTTTACAATATTTGTAATAATAATAATAATAATAATAATAATTTTGATTATTATTATTGTATCGATGTCGAGTAATCGATAATGTTGATATGACCGCGCATGCGTGCCGCTCGGCTTCGCGAATTCGGTCCGACAAAATCGCAAAAACAAAAAAAACAACCGAATATTTCAATAATAATAATATTAATTAATCGTAACGAAATTTCGATCGAATTACTACGGCACACCCGACGATTGTGTGCTGCAGTCTGCATTTGCGACCGGCTACGACCGTGGAGACAATAAAATATTTTATTTTTATTATTATTTCTTTACAATTTATTATAAATCACAAGCCTAGCCTTGTGGTGGAGCAGAGTGTTATCGTCAAGCGAACGTAAATTAAAATTAAAATATTAAGAAAATATAAGTAAAAATTATATACATACCTAATTAACAAAGAAATCTAAGAAAATAAACGAAAATACTTAAGGAACTAAAAATATTTAAAATATATTCAATAAGACACATTAATTGATGCGGATTTTACTGAAAAATATTTCAGAAAATAGGCATTTTTAAACAATTTTTATGTCGTTTGAAAAACCATAATGAATATATATATATATTTTTTTTTCATGTAATTTGGCAACTGATTAAAGTAGGTTGGACCTAAATAGTCTACGAAAGATTTGACAAAAGATTTTTTTTGTGCATATCACAGATAAGTTATAAGCTCTGTATGTTCTCTTGATTTAAATACATCAACTATATATTGGTTTTGTTTCTTATATACTTTTTAATTGTGAATACAAATAAAATGCTATAGTAGGCGTGTGCTCTTGTGTTCAGAAAAAATTATACGAGATGACCGATGTAATGCAATATTATGGATTACCAACGATTGCAGGATGTATTACGATTAAGTGCAGTATGACAATTGTGTGTGCCAAATTAGATGTGAACAAAATTATTAGTGTATGGACAATTCAGTGTTCAAACTTATAATAACTATACTGAAAATAATATTTAAAAAACATACAAACGCTTCTGTTACTTAAAGGTATATAATATGTACTATAAACTTAACACTAAATACACAACAATATTTGAATATTATAATATTATAATCGAGTGAAAACTGTTCAATCGTTTATGTTATATTTAAAAATTTTAAATCGTTAGAAATTTCTTGTAATCAATCTTCAACGTTTTTACACTGTCAAAATCATTGTGAATTCGTAAAATTATTTTCGCCGAGTTTTTACCACAGTATTAACAGTAAAACTTCTGTCAGTGCGCACATCGGATCTCCAATTTTTTTTTCGCTTTTGACGAATTTTAAACGCTACGTTTTTTTCAATATAACTTCTTTACAACTTCTACGTTTTCTAACTAAAAACTTGGCAAATTTAAAGATTAATTATTGTCAGTGCATTTGTTTCTATCAACGCACTCAATCGTCGCACACTGAAAAATATTAAATTACATATATTAAATTGTCGGCACACTACTGTCACTCGCGTCTTAAATGTCCGGAAACCGTTATAAATCTCGTGCGCTTCATCGCCGATCCCTCATTTCGGTATTTATATTTAACAACTTTTTCCACCGTAAAAATTCTACAAAAAACCTACACGGGGTCAACGTGGTGTTGGACGTGTTTCCTCGCAAAAATCGTGCCTTGGCTAGGGACTTATAGCTCTAAAAAAACTTAAAACATGTAAGCATTTGTGCTTTAAAAATATGCAAAACATGCTAAAATAATCTCTTATAAAACAATTGATTTTACTGTAAAACTCGAAATATTTAAAAATTTTATTGTAGGTATAATATACATTATTTATTCTTCCTGCATTATTTATGAAATTTGTTCTGTTTTTTTTTTTTTTTTTAATCTTTATTCTTTTTGAGCATATATTTAAACAAAATAAAAATATCAAATAAAATATTAAATCTCTTCATTTATTCAGGGAAAGTGTTTCCTATACCAAGAAAACTCAAATTAAATATTGAAAAAAAAATACATATGTGAATTATGCACTTAAATCGAAGAAAAAAGAGTTAAATATGCAATATGCAAGAGAACTGCATCAAACTCCTAGTATTATGAAACGCATTTCTATATCGCTTAGCTATGTTTTGAACGATTTTTGAAAAACATGCTAATTCCTAGCCCTAGTTATATTAATATTAATTCCCTACAATATTCTTAACGAGTCCTGATTCGTGACGCGTTTCATGATATTGCAGTTATCTCCGTGGAATGTAAAACCTATGTATCGAACACGACATACCTGTATACATAAATTATATAAAAGTAAATACATAATATGATATACATAGTGTTATATCTTGCATTTTTGTTGTATGTTAGCGTGAATAACGAGCGGCGGACTTTCGTTCTGATATTATCTGAATCGATTTTTTAGATTCTGAATGAAGTGAAGAAGCTAGTGTTTTTACAATGATGTTTCTTTTTTTTTTTTTTCTGTGTACCTACTTTTCGTATAGAAATACTTGTCCAAAAGTTTCGATCAATAAGTTTTTGAAACCGGATTTGCCTCTGGATTGTACTATAAACAGGTCATTTTTTGAATTTCTCAATTCTTCAATTTTTTTTTTTGGAAAAAACTACCCAAAATTAGACAAAAACGACTCGGAAACCATAATTCTTTGATCCGAATTTTATGAAAATTTAAACATAGATAGAAAATCCTATAAAAAAGACTTTGGCGCAAGAAAATGTTGAAAATGTGAAAAAAAATTTTGGACATTTTTTGAAATTTTTTTTATTTACTTCCTTCGTTCAGAATCGTTTTACTGAAGAAATGATTTATCGTTTCTTTAAAATTTAATACGCCCGTCAAGAGAATACCACCCGTCGTGCGAAGTACACCCATCGTGCGAAGTATGTCCGGCTTTTTTATTCTTTTTGCACTTTGCATTCAATCGAAACTTTTTCTCCGATATACAATGATTCTGTGTGAATTATACATATACAATTTATTTATATTAAATTCGGGTTATTATATTTTTTTTTTCTTCATTCCTTATGACTATTTTAATGTTTAATATTAATAATGATTGTAAATAATAAATAAAATTCAATTGTGTTTGTACTTTTTTAATTTATGAATACCGTTTAAACGGAGCAAATAGAACAACACTCACAGATAATGTATAAATATTATTTGATCACCCGAGTTAAACCACCCCAAATAGAGATACCATATAGAATTTGTGTGAAAAACAAACTTAATTATTAAATTGTCGTCGAAAACGTGTTAAATGAAATATAAATATTGAAATTTAAAACGTTTGGTTCGTTTTAAAAACGACGACACACGAAACAAATACTTTTTTAATAAAATATATTTTTCAAAACTAATTGTACGATATTTAACGGCGTTACATAATCGCAAATGACCTTAATGCGCTCTAAAATAATAATAATTTTAGAATATAGGCCATTTGTGAAAACTAATGTAAGTTTCAATAATATAACCGTGGGACTAAACTTGTTTTTGTCTTTTTTTTTTTTTTTTTTTTAAATGTGGTTTGATATTAATAAATTATATTAACATTAAAACTCATAAATTATGAACTTACCGATATAAATGCATAGGAAATATTAATTATCAAGGTCGTTAAAGAGTAATAATTATTGTTTATTGCCACATTTTAATATGAATTTAGTGATAAACCATAGTTGTAGTTTAGTATATATGTATATTTATAAATAATTAAATATGTATCGTTGCGATTTAAACGAAACAAATTATTTTAATGAAATGTAAATTATTTCGCATTACTATCTTCCGTGAAAAAAAAAAAAAATTACACCCAATTATACAAAATATCGATTTTTATTATTGCTATATTAATTATATATACATAATATATGTAATATAATTTGAATTTTCTCGTTTTTTGAATATTTTGAGTTTTCGAAATTTAAAAATACTTTTTCATATATACATTGTATCCATAACATTGTATGTTATAGTCTTCAAAAACTTATTGGTTAATAGTATTGTTATTATGTATCACATATTATATTAATTTCTACTGTTATATAACGTACCTAATATAGTGTTTACTACTGGCTTCATACAAGTGAATGGTGTATCGAAAATTATATTATTATTAAAATTACATTTTTCCAAATGTCTCATAATGATGATTACTTCGAATTCCAAACCGATATTAATGCATTTTCGGACTAGCAGTATATTTTAAAAATGCCCTGGGAATTATTTCGTATATAAATATGTAGCCAAATACTTGTGTTTTAGTCGCAAAAACTTTTAATTATATTATTTATAAAAGTTTAAACTTTTTGGCCACAATCTAAGAATATTCAATATACTGTCCGAGATATTATAAGGGTGCGGAATAATTATTATATGTATTTGAAATCCGAAAACATGTACTCGCATTTGTATTTATTTTTATCGAAATATGTGATGAAATTTTGGGTGATAAAATCAAAATTTATAATTTATAAAAAAAAAATGCGTTCTAGTAAATCTACAGACATATCTAGCTATTAATTAAAATTATTTTTATTTATTTTTTTTCAATAA